>PVJX010002835.1:0-119839 GCA_004027295.1 Dolichotis patagonum | reverse complement strand
CGTTAGATACTGTTGATGTCCAGTTGACTTAATGTAAAGTACTGTGTTGCCTATGTTGTCCTCTTCTGATCTGCTCTGTACTGCCCCCTTTTGTTTTATTCTCTTTTAAATAAAAAAAAAAAAAAGAATTACATGGACTGCATTTGTGATGTTTTACCAATTAATGCACTTTCACACTTACAATAAACGATAGTCTTTACATGAATTAGCAATAAGCAGTATTCTCATTATGTAGGAATTATTATTCCTAATGTATAAGAACCCCAGTACCTACAGAGGTAAAATGACCTGCCACATTATCTAGCCAGAATTTTCTGTCTAATTATCAGGCTAAAATGCTCTAGAATAATTTGCCATAGAACTTCATTCCTTAGAGACATTACTCACAGGCTTGATTAGCTAATTGACTTCAATTTTAAAATAAAGCATGCTGAAGGTTCCAAGAAGTCCTACAAAGACTTTTTTAACTTGGCATCCCCAAATTAATTTAACCATAAAGCTTTTTAGAAAAAACACAACACGACGCACATCTTTTGCCAATGACATTCCACAGAACATATTTTAGGAAACCCTGCACTAAGCATACCCTCTGCTTATTTTAAAACTCTTGGTATTTCTGTAAATTATCAAATCGTGATGAGTAGCACCAAGGTAGAATTCATAAGAACCCTACAAATAGTTCATTTATATGGCATCAGAACTGAGTACAAACCTAATTAATAACCTTTATGTGAAAAGTGAAATATGTAAGCACAGAGGAGCACCAAGTTTACGCCAAATGTCAGGACAGATTGGCAAAGAGAATAAAAATATCCTTAATAATCCTGATTTTCGTTTTGCATGATAGGTGTACTATCCTGAAAAGTAAGAAACAAAGTAATTTTAGGGGTGCACTCTATTTGCTCATGCAAAGTAAATGCTTAACATATACCACAGAAAACATTTATTTTCTTTAATCATACAATTCTAGTACTTATTGCCTATATCCCTACATGATTCTTAGAACATATTACTGTATTATTTTCTGCCATTTTCCAAACACTTTCTTTTCCCAGTTCTTTAATGCTATCCTCTATAAAAGTCATCCAAATAAATGCTTGTCATTATCATCTAAAATACACACAACTATGGATATACATGTCACAAAATCATCCTATTGCCCTTTTGTCTAAAAGTTTTTCACTTGTAATTACAAAATCAGTCCAAAACACTACTCTGTTTCATAGTAACAGCTTCTGAGTAATGAGAAAAGTGAGGCTGATCACTGCTGTTATTCTTAGAAGGAAAAGGAAAATTCACCTTTTTATTGCAGCTTGCTTGGTATTTCCATTTTGTTGGGCTGGAAATAAAAGGTATACTGGAATTATAAAACTTGAATGGTTTTCTCTTTCTGTTGATAAGTGCAGTTCATAATTTGTTTTAAAGACATTTTAAAGCTCATAAATAACTTAATTGAAGTCATGACATACGTAATGAACAACAGAGATATAGTTGTTATAAATTTGCTTCACCAAAAAAATTAAAGAAATGCCCAACTGAGTTCAGCGACTAAGTAGTTTAATATTTTAAGAGAATCATCTGTAATTTCAACTTGCAAAATACATTAAAAAGGTCTGAACAAAGGTACCTAATGTGTCAGGCTTCCACCCATTATGATGAATAGAACTTAACCAAGATGCGTTCACTTTCCTATTTTATTATAAAAAAGTAAGGGCAAACATTACTTTTTCTTTGTCCTAAACTACTTTAAGTACATAAAATATGCTTTTATAATTACTAGAGGTTATTGTTTCTGGAACTTTACGACTAGGTCACTAGAGAAAGTGACAAGATGTAATGCAGCAAAATTTGGCTTAATTTGAAGTTCACAATTTGATTTTTAAAACGAAAAACTTTATATTATCTATTAATTTGCTAAGATTTTCTTTTTGGTCATAATTCAATGAAAACAAAAAAAAAATCAATGTACTTTATTTGTTTACATTAGCCAGTTTTCTGTCACTATAACAAAATATCTGAGATAGCTAACTCATAAAAAGCAAAGGTTAACTCTGGCTTATGGTTTTGGAAATTCCAGTCTATGATCTGGCAGATTCATTGCTTTTAAGATCTCTGTTGGGGATCCTGGACTGCAATGGCTGGGAGAGAATGGAACAAGCTCTTACCTAATGGCAAGAAAGCAGAAAAAGGAAGAGGAAGGGAAGGGTCTCACAGTCTCCTTCAAGAGCATAACCCTTGATGACTTAAGAACTTAATTATCACAGTATTTGCTCTTCCCTTTTCTTTTTCTTACCATCCCAACTCTGTTAGATCCCATTCCCCTACCACTGTAGTTCCTCTTTGAAAGTATTTTTATCTTACTATATTTAAAGAAAGCTCAGTAAGATACAAAGGAAGAGAAGAAAATGAACTATTTGTATATATGCAGTTTGTATATATATATCAGATTGTAACTGTATATATACAGATAGTATATATGCATATATAGTATATATGCAATGTAGCCTCCAATAACATTACAACCAGCTTACCAATACCTTTTATCTGTTGCTCCTACACAAAGCATGATTTTCTCAAAAGCTATTTCCTTAGATCGTAATGAAGAGTCCTGAATCCTAGTATTTTTGGTCAATGTTCTTGACTTCACTGCACATTTTAATTATATTCTGCTTCTGAAGCTCTCTCAACCCAATACTCTGCATATCCATCATTTTTCCACACTTAAGCCTTCTGTAACTATTTTAGTCAGTCTTAAAAATCTCTCCATGCCACTAATCATTTAATTTAGCCATTTCAGAATTTCTTTTAGTTTTATTGTGTTTTTCGTATTATAGGATTAAAGATTAATGACTATAGGAAAAATTTTATTGTTTGAGGACAAAACCTACAACTTCCCTGTGTTCTTTGTGTTTTATTTTTGTGGCAATGTTTCATGTTGTTATCTTCATGGAATCATTTATAAAGAAATGAAGTTCTTACCAATCCTGATCTTTCACTTTACTAACAAAAAAGTCTCGCCTCATCAATGAAATTTAATATAATAATTCACTATATGAAATAGACCACAAAGTACAACTGTTCTAGTTATGATTTTTAAAAGACTAGTGCCAGCAACAACCTCCAGGGGTCCTTTGCAGATATGGAGTATAGCAAGAAAATCATTATAGCATCTTTAAATATTAAAGTTACCAGTATGCGCAGAATATCAAAGTTTCGAGTGAAATAAACCAATTACTTCAGGAGGTTTCTTTACAACATCAATAAAATTTTATCAAGTTCATTTTTTCTCTATTTGCTCAAATACACATAAAATCTTCACAAGTTTACATTTAGCAAACTATCCCTTGTCAACAGCAGTCTAACAATGGATATGGCATCAATTTAAACATACTAGAAATTAGTGCAGCCTATCAGAAGGAATAATTAGTAATTAACAGCTTTCAATATAGTACAAGATATCAAGCATACACCAGTAGTGAGCTGGATCAAAATTATTCTTTATTGAATATCTGTTTACATTATCTGCAACTTCTGGGTACAGAAATACTGAGTTAGTTTCCATATTTCCACCAACTGAATGGTAGCAGTGAATTACCTGTATATCCCCCTAGATGTATTTTCCAGAAACTAGAGCATTAACCTTCCCAATTTGTGTATGTACTAGAGCACAGATTTAACATTAAAAAAAATTAAACACTCAGACACAAATCAAACAGCATACTGTAAACAATTTTCACACTTATACATATAATCCAGGTTCACATGACTTCTGATTAAACAATAGAGGTAATTATAAACCAACAATCTTCCAAACTATTCAACTCTTCTATGTATAACTAAACATTTTTCTTAGAAAATTTTAACACTTTGCAAAATTAATTCTTTCACAATTAGGCTTTTGCAATGGTATCTCTGCTCACCAAAAATAATAATTTTTAAAAATAATGCAAAATAAAAAGTCAATTATTATCTTGGACAAAGCTGTCCAGAATAGTTAAGTGTTCTTGTTTTCTCTCCACTATAACCTACCGTTTACTACAAAAGAGGCAATGTGCTATCCAAAATGAAAAATGACACTCATGCACATCAGGCTTTAAGCAGATCAGAACATTAATAGCCTAATTAAAAAGCAACAAGCAGAGTGATGTAACTGTTGTAGAAAATGCAAAGTTCTGGCTACGAACCGATCAGAAGTAATGACTGACGTGCCTGTCTTAAGCTCACTGATGTCTTATTTAAAAAGTAGAGACAATAGATAAATGACAAGAACTCCTAAATTATTTCTCTCAAGTGAAAACGTTATTTTTTTAGTATATCACTCTCAAATTATGCACTTCATTCATATTTTCCTCAATAAGATTATTCAGAAGAAGCAATCTTATTCAAACTTAACCTAGTAAGTTTTCCCTCACAGTTTCACATAAAAAGTTACTAAATCACAATTTTGATGCATTTCCTTTTAATCATACAAATATTATAAACTACAGTAAAGAAATCAGATCCTTTCTTATTTTATCTAGAATGATCTATTACCAAATCTGTTCATACTGTTACAGCAATCACAAATTATGAAAAATGTATCTCAACTCCATGGTGAACTAGCATCCATGCTTATTCCACATAGGCACTGCCAGTGGTCCCTGCGTTGTCCTTTCAACAATGACAAACTCATCAGGGTTGCCAAATGCCTCATAAAAAACCAACAAATCTTGGATTGCACGCTCCTCAATCTGAAAAGTAGGAGGGGAAAAAAAAGGAAACCTGCTTTAATGTTTTAAATACAACTAGTAGGATACACCTTTACATGGACCCATGCAGCAGAATTATACCAGGTACAGTGGTGACTTCGGGTCATGAACTCAATTCCATCTACCGTTATGGAGAGAGGATGGCTGTGTTTGTGCAGGAAGCCACAGCTGTGTTCTTCACCTGATGTGGAGTTCATGAATGGAAGCAAAATTTTGCCCATATGTGAGCCCCATATGTGAACTGAAGTGTTTGTGAATAGAAACATCTGCAAACTGAGGTACCACTGTACATATACCTCACTTTCTCTTGGTAAAGAGAAAGACCTCAAGAGAGGTCTTCTCTAGAATAACCAGCTTCCCACTGTGGCAGTTAGCATGGAGTTTCAATCTGGTTGGTTGAGATCCACCTTTTGGAGTGTCTGGGGGGGGGGGGTCATGCAGACCCTGGGGCCTATGTCTGGTCCCTCAGCACCTTCCACTGTGGCATTCTTTCTCTGCTCGCTTCACAGCTTCCATGAACTAAGTGTATTTGCTCCACCACACCCTTCCACCATACTTATGCTTTGGGAGCTAGGTGATCATAGATTGGAACGTGAGCATATGAAACCTCTCTTCCTTTAAATTGTACGTGTTGCATATTGCATATTAGTTGACAAATAAGAGCATTGGTACTTGAGATATAGAGTGATCACTATGATTATTTATGATAGAAGCCTGTGAAACTGTTTTGTGGGAGAAGTTTGGCAAACTTTGGAGATGCAGATTAGAGAAGCTCTATACTGTTGTGAGCAGTGTTTAGTGGGCAATATTAGAAGACCAACATGTTGGCAGAAATGCAAACAGTAAAAGCCAGGCCCAACGTCTCTACTGGAAGTTGGACAGGTGGTCACATGTGTTACACTCTGGAATAAAATTTGTCTACTTTTTGCCCATGTCCTGAGACTGTGGAAGACTAAGATTAAAGGTAGTACACTCATTAATCTAGAGGAGGACATTTCAAGATAGCCTAAGATTCAGTTTGTAGCATGGGTATGGATGGTTGCTTTTAGTCAGGCTTACAGGAAAAAAGGACAAAAGGGGCAGAAAAATTTGAAAATCTTAAATTTGAGCTCACAAGTTAGGACCAACGGAGGTGTGGCTGCTAAAGACATTAGTGTCATTAAAAAAAGAAACAAAGTACTTTATATAGAGACAAGAAGATACCTTGAGGGTATCTTAGGAATTAAGACCTCACTTATTGCACCTTTGAGGTTATAAAAGTACCTTTTTTTTTTTTTTTTTTTTTTGGTACCGGGGATCAAACTCAAG
Source organism: Dolichotis patagonum (assembly GCA_004027295.1). Classification (NCBI taxonomy): domain Eukaryota; kingdom Metazoa; phylum Chordata; class Mammalia; order Rodentia; family Caviidae; genus Dolichotis; species Dolichotis patagonum. The sequence goes on along the minus strand of PVJX010002835.1, from coordinate 113,783 downwards.
ACCTTGAGCTTGCCAGGCAGGCACTTATGCCGCTGAGCTAAATCTCCAGCCCTCCATCTTTCTTTTGAGAAGAGTCCCTGTACTCACTGCTAGAGAAAGGCCTCCTAGGGAAATGAATTCCCTGGTATTCACTTCACCATGCTCAACCATCTACAAATTTAGAGGCTGCTGCAGCCATGCTTCATGGGGGCCTCACTACTGCTTCCACAGACAGTAGATGCTGGTATTGCCCAGATAATACTTTTTTACTGGAATGCAGAGTTGTGGAGTCAGGGATAATTCCATTCTGATTTCAAAGAAAGGCCTAGTTGTGGGAACGAACCCAAAGGTATAGTAAAGACCCTATAGGAAGTTACTGATGTGAGGAATGTAAAATGTCTGACCAGGAAAGCTGCAGGCTATGAGTACAGTCACCCAAAAGAGAAGCTATGTCAGCTGCAACCAGCAAGGTAATAGGGGTGGAGCCACCCAAGCCACTTGGAACTCCTGTTTTACCACTGTGTGTCTATGACACCAGACATGGAGCTGACTGACTTAATGTGTGCCCTTTGGTTGTATTCTTTGTTATACCTTTATTTCTTTCTCATTTGGAATGGGACTGTTTATTCTGTATCACTGTACTTCAGGATTACATAGTTTTTGACTTTTTACAGAGTCTGCCTTGAGTCTCAGAAAAGACCTGAAAAATACTGGAACTGTTGAGACTTTGGGAAAAGGATTATTGCATTTCTAGGACACAGGATAGTTGTATTACAGATAGGTGGAATTATGAATTTGCTATTTTCTTTACTTGATGATGAAATATGATTTAAGCAAATTGAAATATGATTTAGGAAGCAAACTGAAAAGAGGTAAAATGTGGCGGTTAGGGTAAAGTTTCAGCTTGGTTTGCTTTGCGACCCACCCCAGGGACTGATGGAGCATGCTTATAGGTGTCACTGGGTACGTCACGGAGGCCTTGTGATCTGTGGCTGGGCCTTTGTCCTTCCTATTCTGGTACTCTTGCCCTGCTCTGCTTTCCAGCCACCATGAACTAATCAGCTATGCTCTGCCATGTCTTTCTACAATGATGTGTCATCCTTAGAACAAGCAGATCATGACTGAAGCCATAAACTAAACCTTTCATTTAAATTGTGATTGTGGGTTTTGTGCCTTAGTGATGAGAACACTAATGCACCCTCTGTCCCTTGGATCTGAAGGAAAAAGAAAAGTAAAATTTTTTGAATTCATTCATTTCAATGGTTTTATCTTGTGAGATACTTTCTATTATTATACAAGTGCTCTAAATCTTGCTTCTCATGATTTAAAATATAAAACAAAATTTATTCTACACTAAATGAAAATGTAGTTTCTTGTAAAACTACTGTTCTTTTTAAAATAATTTGCCTAGAAACATAAATGTAAATTATAAAAAAATTTAAAAAAAGACAAGTGACAAATATAATAAATATATAAAGAACAAAAATAAAAACATCTTGCTTCTGAGTTCTCCAGTGCCACTATGGGTCTATGTACAAACCTGGCTGTCTAGTCCTTCATCTGTGGAATCTTAACTTTCCTCAAACAAATACTCCCTTTCTTAAGTTAGCCAAAGTTGGCATCTGTTGCTTATAATTTAAGAAATTTAACTGATACAAAAGCCAGGTATAGTAGTAGACACTACCAAACTCACTCATTGGTTACTTATAATACTAAACAGTCTAAAAAACATTACCAAAACTAAAAATATAAGCTCTATCACAATTTATTAGTTCCAAATTAATTTTCTTGAACACCTTCAACTAATATTTAAATTTTTAATTTGATAAATAAAACTGTCCAAAGCAAACAAATACAATTTTCTTAAGATCTAAAGATGAAATGTAGTGTAGTTCTTCCCTAAATAATAAACCCTAATAGGTTTATTATTTACCTGAATCAGAGCCAAAGGTTTTTCTCGACTTCTGATAAGAGCTGCTTCCTGTTGTAGCTCTTCTTCTACAATAGATGCAAAAGTAACTGGAGCTACCATAGAAGCCGTCAATGAAGAAGATAACCAGGGGCTGTAAGAAGAATAAAAATGAGTTTGAATCACCTTCTCCAGTTTTGGCAGTGCAGAATTTCTTCTGAAATAAGCAATGCTACATTTTTCCCCCCAGTGACAACTATGAAAGAGGACTTAGAAGTTTTTGCAGAGATTACAAAATGATGAGATAATAGAAAAAAGGATAGTTATTATTTTATTTGGATCAGTGTTACATAGAAAATTTTTTAAAATTCCAGAAAGTGGAGATGGAGTCAAAGCAATATAACAACAATAGGAAAAGATAAAAGTGTGGAGCAGAGAATACTCAAATAATGCATCCTACTTAATAGCTCAGTATTTCCAGTGCCATAACACTCTCTGTCAATGCTAAGCAGGAGTTTAATTTTAGAGGCCACAAATCAATCAGTTAACCTTACTTGGGACTGTCTAGAGGTGGTAAATCTGAAATATGGTTGCCTTCTGGTCCTGAGGTACCATGACTAGAACATCTGCAAAAAAAATGTTAAGATTGGAGATTAAAGCTTATAGTAATTATTACTAAATTGCTAATTAATAGATATAGGCTCCTACCTCAGAAGGCAAATCAATGTATGCAATCAGACCTACTTTTAAAGTTACAAGTTAACAAAGTAATCTACAGATACTTCTACTACTGTTTCAAAATACACAGTAATCAGATACAGTGGTACTTAAGTTCATGAATTTAATTTATTCCATGGTTCTGGAAAAGATGACCACATTTGAGTTTATTCGGGAAATTCGGCCAAAGTTATATTCATCACCAGATGTAGAGTTCGCAAACAAAAGCCTTCATGAACCAAGGTACTATTGTAACTACCAAATCTTGTGATGACTAGTATGCTTTGATAAGCTAAGGATTATAAATAGGAATACAAGACTTGATCTCTAATAGTTCATAAGCTAGATGAGAAAACAACATATAAAATAACATAAAACAGATTTTAGGACAGTATCTAACAAGCTGAGTTCTATTATCTATAAAGACTAAAAATCAAACTGGTTTAGTCACTTGAAAAGACTTCAGGGAGAAGAAAGATCTTAGAAGGCAATAAGAAAAAAGTATACAAGAGGCAAATGGGATGCATTCTAAGAAAAACTGAAGAAAAAAGTAGTATACTGACTGGCCACATTGTGGAATTTTAGACAAAAGAAGGATGTACAAATTACCTAAATTAATCAGATGCCTTCTTTCAGTAATGAGCAAAGTGACATCTAGATGAGCACAGAAAGCCAGGCCTAAGATACTGACTTCCTGATTCAATTAGTACAGTTACCAGCATGTCTGAGAACTACGAGAGGTGCTAAAAATCAAGCTGATTAACACTCTTAAGATACAATTTTGAAATAGAGATAATTCACTGAAGCATCTCTGACAATCTGATGTATTAGCAAGCAATGTGTAATACTGAATGAGTATTTCTTTATTCAGAAATGGAACATGGGAAATCTAGAACATATAGAATATTTGAGTTCGGCCTTTTTTTTGAAACATGCAAAAATTTCTTTGCGTTGAATAAGGTTTATATTGTGCGTGATTTCTCAAATTTAGTTTTTAAAAATCTAAAAAACAAAAAAAATGTCTATACACAAGTGCCTGCCTGCTAAGTACAAGGTCCAGAGTTTGATTCTCAGTACAAACAAACACACAAAAAACAGTCTATACAACTTTAGTTTTATGTTCCTACCACCTTGTTTTGAAGGCCTATATCATTGTTTTGAGCTCTTTGCTATTGTTATTTGTCTTTCTTATCTCTTGTTTTTCTAGCAATTTGTTTTGCTTTGTTTTTCCCTCTAATGCAGAAAGGATAGGTGCACATGTAGAGGCTTATACATGCCTAGAACTTCTCCTAAATAGTTTATGAAAATCAATTGTACTGTGCATGATGAAACAAACACCTACTTTGAAGAAAAACAGACATTATGGTATACTTTGCTGATTTCCTATTGTCATGCTGTGAAATCCAGTAATGATTATAAATTATTCTTTGTTTAGAGTGGTTTTAGTCTGTTTTTTATTATTTAATTTCAACATACATGAAGGAATGGACAGCTATTTTGAAGAGAACAAGAGACATTATGGTAGCCATAATGTTGATATTCATATTGGTTTTGAAGGCCTATAAAGCCTCCATTACTCTGTTCTGATCAGTTTTATACTATTTTGTTTTTATGAAGATATAGACAACTATTTAGAAGAAAACAAGAGACATTAAGGTAGCCAATGCTGATTTCCTATTGTCTTGCTTTGAAATCTGTGTCACATCGTTTTCTTCTGATCTGCTTTGTTTTATTTTACCCTCTTTAAAATAAAAAAAAAGAAAAAAAAAGAGAAACAGTCTATACAGAATCAAATGCATAGATAATACATTAAGTTCACTTGAAGGCCAAATAATTCCAAATAATATGAAAGATAAAACCTTAAGAGAATGTAGAATTTACCTAAACACATAGCAGGCATTGAAGATCTGTTTCTAATAATAAATACTAAAACAAAGACTGTATGTGAGCCAAGAAAATTATCCTTAAGCGTAAAACAGTATGAGAGTACTAGAACTGATATCTGTACTACATAAGCAAAGTACCATGGATTCAGAGAGCAACATACAATGAAAAATAGTAGATAAAATGAAAGGAAATAACAGTAACACTGGGAAGAGTGTCTCTGAGATAGGATTTGGGTTGTATAAATACAGGAAGTAAAGTCACGCGGTTACAGTTTTAGTACTTACTTAAAGGCAGGGTTTTTTTCGATAAACAAAAAATAACTGATTGACGGTAAGGGAAGGATTTAAATGGGAAATAATAATAATAAAAAAAAAACCCACAAAGGCCACAGTATATAAAATGTACTGAAAACTAAAATGTGTACACCCGATGTGTATGTGAGGGCAAACAAATGAACTGATAGCCTAAGTACTTTTTATGTATACTGTCTCATTTAATCCTTTGTAAAAAAGATGTATGTTATTGTCATTATACATAATGGAAACTAAAATTCAAAGAGTCATAAAACTTGCCTGATTCACAAATTGGGTTAAGTAGCAGAGAACTACTTCAAATCCAGGTCTTTCTCACTTACTTCCCTTAGTCTGGAATACATTCCATGTCAATCTTTTCATATTTTTAAGGAGTGACTCAATATCACCTTCTTTCTTTTCCTACAGAACTTGAATTACTATTATAAAGCTTCATATACTGTGTCAATATTGCTTATACATCTGTCTTAAATGCTACACTAGTAACTCAGGATATTTCATTTGTTTTGTTCATCTTTTGTTCATTGTATCTCAATGTCCAGCAGAACACCTGAAAGATATTTGTTTATTAAAAATTAGAGAATAAATGACTGAAAGAGGAAAGTCAAAGTTTTTATTTTAAAGTATATTACCTTTTATAAGTATAAGGTAAAGTAAAAGCAGTTTTACTTCTAAGTTCCTAATTCTTTTGAATTACTGATAACTTTGTCTTTCAGAGAGAGGTAATGAAATACAAAATGAAGTGAGAACAGTTCCAGTTACAAGATTTTAATTTTTAATGAAGTTCTATAAGCTCGAAACCTGCCAGATCTCTACCGAACACCCAAAAGAAATCTCCAGGACAAAACTGAGGACAGCTTCAGGCCAAGGGAAAAAATGAAGTTCTAAGAAAATAAACTAGACAAATATTAGCATAAACTTATAATGACATGATGAGATAATGAAATTCTAAACTAGAACGTGAAATAAATGTATATAAATTCTATATTCTGATGAAATTACCTTAGCAAGAAACTAAACAAAAATGCCCTTAAGTCTTTTGGAAGGTCTAAAGGCAGCTACCATGGCTATGGGACACAGATTTTCGACAGTATTAAAGTAATAATATAGAACAAAAACACAGAATGACTCGATGCTAAAATATACTCCTGATGCTCTGGGGATCAATTAAAATGTTCTGCCATTCTCAAAGAAATGCAAAAATACTTTACAACCACTCATTACTATTCAATTGTTAAATAAGAAGCAGCAACTGCAAGCTATCTTTGAAAATCATGTCCCTGGCTAAAATATCTGAACAATTGGACCGAAGTGTCTTGAGTTGTAAAGGCCTTGCTAAATCACAGTGAAACAACTAGAGCTTAATATTTCATAATTTATGAAGCACTTTCTTTTATAATATTTCATAATTTATGATATATTTCATAATATTTCATAATTTATGAAGCACTTTCATATATGCTAAGACTCATAGTAAACTGGTGTGATGCACATTATAATCTTCATTTCATACATGATAAGGCTCAGACACTGAAATATGTTTCATAAATCTATAATCCCAGAACACTTTCCACTAATAATTTTTCAATTAGTAGTCTCATTAAATACACATTTATTCAAAACAACTTGAAGTCCATTAAAATTTTAACCGAAAGAATATCTGTTGAATAAAATTGAGCTAAGCTTTCAAATACTAATATAGTATCACTAAACTAAAAATACTAACTACAAAAAAAAGATATAGCCTTATGGGGAGTCACGGGGGCAACATAAAAATTTAGCTGAACTCTTCCATGAAAGACTCGTTCACACCAAAGAGTCTTGTCAAACATACTTTAAGCTAAATTGCATTTTGTTCATACAATTTGTTTTTATTTTGTGTAAAATTTTATACTAGCTTAATTTCAAAGGCTTTTATATAAGATAGCTCTTTGGTTTTATAAAGTAGCTTTTCTTACTAATTAGATAATTAGAAACACAAATGCATTTTCTCGCCCAGAATTATACAAGAAGTTATTTAAGTAAGACGAAAATGAAAGGAAAAACATAAGGAACAATGAACAAGTAGAAACTGTATAAATCCCTCTCTTCTACTTTTTTAACATCGCTAAATGGTATTTCCTTTTTTGCCCTAGCCTTTGGGGGAGGGAGAAGTCACATTTCTAAAATTAAAACAAGAATGTCTGATTTGCAGAATTTCCTGAGATGAGCCCCTTTCGCTCCTGCTACCCTAACACAGCAAAAGATCATTAAGTATTCCTCTTATTGCTTTAACTCCTTTATTTCCTGTTTATATATTCCTTTTTTCTTTTAAAAGTCCCATCGCAAGTTCAAAACATGTGACAATAAAAGCAATCAGTAATCGACCTATTTTTCTGTTATTCATGATTATAAACATAACAAACATATATTTGTAATTGAATATAAAAATGTTTATAAGCTACAACCATTCAAGCCCTTCTTTCTCAGTGAAATTGTTGTTCCTAATAACTTTAGCCATGGTTGTTTTTCTTTCTCTGAACCACTTATGTGGCATGTAATCATACAGTACCATAGTTTCATTCTTTTTCTGTCATAAAACTTTTAAATACATGCCAATTTAAATTTAACAACTATATTTTAAATATATTAAAGGATGAGCCTGTGTATTTTTATTATAAACCAAACAGAAGTCAGTAAAATGGTGTTTCTAGCAGGTGTCCTGTAATTTAGTGAATATTTTATTTTGTCTAACCGGCTTTATATTTCCATTTTTTAAAGGTTACTTATTATTTAAATAATATCTATGGTGAAATAAAAACTGAAGCTCAACCTATGTTTTTTCAAAATCATTATCAAATATTAGCCACAGTAATTCAAAACATTAACTTACATAACAACCACACCATAAATACACATGTTTGAGCCATACCTTTCTTCAATTCAAACTTCACAAGTGTACCTATTATGGCACACATTTTTTCATAATTAGGAACCCTGATGTTATAGCACACTCTAGTGATCAACTATGAAACCGCAGATCCTTAATATTTTGTGAGTTCTAAAACAGTTACTTATCCGAGAAAAAAACCTTTTAAATGTCAATATATGGTTAATATTTAAAATATAAAATGCTATAAAAACCTTGATTTTCATATTTTTAAATTCATACATTTAATTCATGCAATATAACTCACTATATAAGAACAAATACCACTTAAAACAGCTACGGTTTTAACTCATTGATTTATTCAGTTATTCAACTGTTTGCTGATCACCCACCATAAGGTAGGAACCATTCATTCTAAGCATTGGTGATACCTGACTAGCAAAGAGAGACACCTTCCTTGCTCTCATGGAAAACATAAGTATAAGTTAAGTACACAGACAAGAAAATATTTGTACTTGATAATCATTCAACAAAGAATCACACTAATAGATATTATAACTGTGGAAGATAAAATGAAGAAGTTGGACTTTTCCCAAATATATGACCAAATAGACTAAAAGAGTCAAACCCAATTAGTCAAAGGGTAAAAAGCAAAGAAAGATGCATAATGCATTTGAGAATAGTCCAAGAAGGCTACACTACAACGGTCACGTTGTAATACAAAACTAAAGAGGCTGGCAAGAGCCAAAGTATGTAGGTCTTGAAGATCATATTAACAATTTTAGCTTTTATCATAAAAGAAATAAGCTCTATATTTTAAAAAGAACAAACCAGTTCAATATATCGGAAGAAAGGCTATGGCAAGTCCAATCAGGAGGGCCACTCTGGAAGCTCAGGTGAAAGACACAAAGCATGAATGAGGGCCAGGGTCTTCAAGACAGCTGAGTAGACATATTAAAAAAATACTATTTAAAAGTATTAGTGACTGCCATGTCCTGGTTGACAGACTGATAATTAGTGAGGAACACATAGGATTCCAAGACTTTCAAGAGCTACTGAGGGGAAAAAAAAATCAGAAGAATGGGCTTTGTTTTTCTATATTTGCTTGATTTCCGTTTTCTTAAAAAAGACAATGTGAGAAAAACATTAAGTTTGTTTTGGGACATAAAGTGTGAGGTGGTTCTCATATACCTTATTTGCCTGATTGCACTGTGTAGACTGGCTTTTTTCTTCAAAGTCAAAATAGCCATGGAAGGTAAATACTCTCAACCAATTCAGATACCACGGCGGCACAGCTCAAGTCACTCACAAAAGAGGACTTCCAGAAATGCTTCAGAAAGTACAAAAATGATGAGATAAGTGTATTCCAAGTAAGAGAGAATATTTTGAGGAAGATTAATGGTAATGTTTCTTTCACTGTAGTAATTTAAAAAATATACTGATTATAAATATCTTAAACTGTGCCCAATTTACATCTGTGATCCCATCATAAACAATACATTTCTAACTTGCAAATTGATATGTAAAAAAGACTTAAATGGTATCTTTTATATGTTAGAGTTCCAACTGTGATTTTTATTTTATTTTTTTAATTTTTTATTTTTTTTTAAACACTCAAACTCATGACTTTGTGCTTACCTGGCAGGCACTGGGCCAGAGCTAAATCCCTAGTCCATAATTTTTATTTTAAAATAGCATTCCATTGCTAAAAGTATTTGAAGTTACAGAAGTGAACTAGGTGACTTATAAGACAATAGCTCAAGAACTTTGTTTCTAAATGGACTTATCCATAATAAGGAAGCCAGTTGCAGTATCAGCAATAAAAATGTCTAAACATCTTATCTGGTGGATGATCTCCAAATGATATTGTTACAAGTCAGGTCCTCTGGAGCTACCTGTGAAGAAGGTAGCTAATGTGAGGAGAAACCACACGGTTACCAGTCCTCACCTTGCTTCAATCAGAATTTATATTTATCTGTTTGATACATTGGAATGGCTGATTCACAAGATTTCATTTCAAAAAAGAAGAAAAGTTCTACAGCCAGTGGAAAAAAGTATTTATTATTGCATTAATCAAAACAATCTGGTCACAACTGACATTATTACATTTTTGTTTTATCAAAACATTTTCAGGAGTAATATTTTTAGGAGATGTCACCGATAAATGAAGACTTAGTATTCATTTCATTCTTCATTTATCCAACCATTTTCAAATATTTTCCTTTTTTTCTAACACTGAGCTTCTAAAACCTCAAGGAGTTTCCCTTTTGAACTATCATAACGAATTTACATATGATGTCAGGGAAGTTATTTTTATTAAAATATTGTTTAAAATTGTAGATAGGTTTTCACATTTTTAAAAATATGAAACATCTTTTTAAAATACACTGGACCAAAATAAGTAACAAAATATACTGAACTTTAAAAACCATTACCAAAAGTGGCTACAGAAAAAACTTGAAACATCCAAAAATATGGTAACACTTGTTACTATACCAGATAAATAGACTATGTATGCTATGGTACATCATACAAAGAGAGACAACAAACATATATACCACCATCGATGAGTCTCAAAATAATTATGCTGAATAAAAAAAGATTCTATAAAATGGTACACACATTGTATGGTTCCGTGATATAAAATTCTAAAATATACAAAGGATTAGATACTGAGAAAAGTAAAATGGTGATCGGGAGGAAGAGGAATAAAAAAACTTCTGAGAATAATAATTATGTTCACTATCTTGTGGTACGGATTTCATGGGTTTATACTGAAACTTCAAATTATACAGTTTAAATGCATGCACTTTAAATAAAATATTTCAAAGAGAGAAAGAAACAGACATGCTCTAATTTAAAACTGAGTGTAAAACAATGTATAAAAACCTGCCTCTTAGTTGAGCATGGTGGTATACACATGTAATCCTAGATGAGTTAAGTGACTGAGATAAGAGGGTTCCAAGTTTGACGTCAGCTTTAGCAACTTAGCAAAACTCTGTCTCGACAAAATAAAATACAGTAGAGCAATCCCTGGGTTCATTCTCAATTACTGAAAAACTATAATCTGCTTCATAAAAGGTTTAAGATCATTTCACAGCATAACAGCAACATATAATATTTAAGCATAACATACATTATAGTTTTGTTTTACCTTACAACTTTCGGAGCCTGAGAATTTTCAATTCCTTTAAAACAAGCTTTTTTGACATGATCTCCCGCACTACGGTTAACAACAGATTTTTTGTCTTCTAATGAAAAATCTCGGAATGACTTGGATGAAAATGAATGTAGAGAAGATGTCCTATAAGACAGCAAAGGTCATGTTAAAACGTCTATTTTGTAAAACGGCATCACTGAATGAGACAAAAGAACACAAGCCAAACATTTTATAATGATATAATTATAGTTTTCAATGTGATATTAAATTATTGCCATCTATGGTGAACCAACCAAAACTATGCAATAAGAAAAAGGAGATAATGGACACCAACACAGTACATAAACCCAGATGTTGAAATTAGCAATGACACTGAAATAGCTATTGTAACTGTGCCTCAGAGTATAGCAATAAAAATGTAAAGAATGACTTAATGAACAGGAAAACTAGGCAGAGGAAAAGAAACAACAACAAAGTAAGAACAAAATGGAATTTCAAGAATTGTAATACAATAAAAAACAAAATTAGGGGCCGGGGATTTAGCTCAGTGGCTTAACCACCTGCCTGGCAAGCATGAGGTCGTGAGTTCGATCCCTGGTACCAAAAAAAAATAAATAATAAATAAAAAATAAAAATAAAAATAAAAAACAAAATTCACTTGGACGGACTTAGCAGACTGAAAGTGAATAAACGGGATTAATCAACAGAAAAATTTGAATCTGAGGAACAGAGAAAATAAATGAATGAGAAAAATTTGAATCAGCAGTGATGATTTATGGAATCTTTAAAGGTCTAACCTGTATGACTGGAGTACCAGAAGCACAGGAGAGATACAGCAGGCAAAAATACTTAAAGAAACAATTACTAAAGCTTTTTAAAATTTGAGAGAAGACATAAATTTAAAAATATGAGAATTTTAGCAAACACCTAAAAAGATAAATGCAAAGAAAAATCATACTTAGGCACAACTTCTTAAAGCTAAAGATAAAAAGAAAATCTTGAAAGTAGCCAATAAGAAATGGCCACCTGCTTCAGAAAAAAATGGAAGCTAGAAAACTGGCAAGATATCTTTAATGTAATGACAGCAGAAAAAATGTCAATCCAAGCTATATTCATGTTAGTGTGGTTAAAAGAAGTTCCAGTCAAACCTTGAAATTTTCATAGCTCTGGTCAAACTCTGATTACAACAGCATTGTCAGAAACCTTGAGCCAAAACACAAAACAAAAGTCTCTGACCCAGAGGAATTGTGAGATAATAAATGCTGGTTGTTTTAAGGTTCTTTGAGGGGACAGTTTGTTATGAGGCAAGAGAATATACAAGGTATTGCAAAATTAAAAGAATAATAAGGAAATATTATAAACAACTTGATGCAAATAAATGTCAAATTACATGGTATGGACAACTATCCTGGAAAAAAAAAAACAAATTAAAGCAATAAATTCTATATAGAATTATACTAAAAAATTTAATTAGCCTCAACAGCTTTTACAGAATTGATGAACTGACTAAAATTTATATGAAATACAAAAAGCCTACACATTCTTTAAAAAAAATAAAAAGCTAAAGAAAACAAATTAAGAGTCATCACTATAGTGTGATAGTGGCATGACGACTGACAAATCAAAACAGCAGAGAAAATCCATTAGCCCCTCAGGTATATATATATATATATATATATATATATATATATATATATATATATATTAATTTTACTTTCAATAGCTGAATGGCCAAAGCATTTTAACAAGTAGCATAACTACAACTGAAAGTCCTTGTAAAACATAAACCCTCACCTCTACCTCATCCTATATGCCACAATTCATGTGATGAATTAATATAAAAGTTAAATAATCTAGAAAATAACACTATCATAAGTTGGTATACAAAAGTTTTTAGAGTGCACAGATAGCAATAATCATCAAATAAAGATCTAGTAAGTTAAACCTAACCAAAATTAAAAACTGCTCAAAAGAAGAAATCATAAAGAAAATAAAATATATATAAAACATACATTGGATAACGACTTGTATTGAGACTAAAATAATCCCTAGAACTCAGTAATATAAGACACAAGTAAGGGTGGCAAGAGATTATCTGTCTAGAGGGAGCAATGCATGTGAAAAGTTCCAAAGATGTGCTACGTAGAAACTGGAGTAGCTAAGAGAATAGCACACAGGAAGGCAAACACTGAGAGAAACCTACTAGACTTGAATCTAGTATGGGATGTGGTTTAATCCTAGGCACTAAACAGAGTAAAAAGCCTTTGAGTAGTATCTAAGAAAACACTTAGGGGCTCTCGGGAAAGCTGAAAACAAGCTCATGATCCCGTTCAGGGACCTGGATTTAAGCAAAGAGAAAGCCATGGCTAAAGGGGTTACTGAGGAGGCAGCAACTGTGAACAGTGAGAACCTGGAAAGATAAATGGATGGACTGGCCCTGGACAGGAACTCCCTCAGCTCTTCCCCCACTTACCAGAGGGTCATGCCTATGGGATTCCCTGCTCTCTGCCCACTATCTACCTGCAGGTGCTTGCACAGGAGCTCTTAGCACCCCCAGCTGGAAGCTGCTGAGCATGCTGGGTTCTGCAGCACTGCCAAGTTCACAGGCTGAAGAGTGATGTTTTGTGGAGAGCCTGAGAGTGTGCCTTGGTCAGAAGGTGTCCTCCAGCATGACTATTAAGAAACCTTGTGGAGAGCACAAGAGGAACGTGCAGGGTTTGTCATGCAGGAAGGGATCAGATATTGAGAGGACCTGTGCAGAATGTGCAGAAAACTGGGTGTTAAGCAAACCACACTGTACCCTTCAACTCAACTCGGTGATTTTGATGTTAACACAAAGGCAAAGTCCTCCAGTTAGTCACATGCAGAGCATGATGTAGCAGGGAAGCAGATCAGGATCACCAAGCCTTCTCAGGCACAGGAAGGCAACTGAACAAATCATAGAGGAGGGCTCGTCTGGAGTCCTGCACAAGTGGACTACAGAGTGAAAAACGTGAGGAAAAGAAGCAGGTGGTAGCCACAACAACATTCTAAGGAAGGTGGAGGTGCACCTTCCCTCCATCAGCCCTCTACTCTGGCTATAAAAATGATGTCACCAGAATTCCTGTCCCCCTTTCTCTCATTTGTTATTTTTATTTTTACCCTTTTCTTTTTTTTTAATCATCCTCCTAGACAAGTAGTATATTATAGATGTTAAGGGTCATTGCTAAAAGACTTTAATACATGTTTTAATGAGCATGACTGATGTATGGTCGAATCTGTTGGTGTTGAAATAACTGGTAACGAGTCTCTCCTTGTAATACAGCAACAAGGTCTGATCCTATTAAACTAAGTAGATAAAATAATACAAAAAGCAAACAAAAAAAAAAATCTCATCACCAAGAAAGAGACATTTACCAAAACAAGAATCTTCTCTAATTGATCCTCAATGCTCAACACAAAAGAAAGAGGAAAAAAAGAAAGACAAGACAAAAATAAAAAATAAAAAGCCTCCAAAACTTTCGTCAAAACTGATCCAATGGGCACTGATCGGAAGGAAATAGAAAAACAAAATGGCTGACATATATGAAGGGAAAGAAGAAAAAAAACACAAAAAACAGGTAAGATATTCAGGGAGCCGAAACATAATACAATTAAACATAATACAATTAGATCTTGGACTTAGTGATAAAATGATCACCAAACTTAAAGAATACAGAAACCATAAACTAGGTGAGCTAACCAAAATGATACAAAATATGAATGAAGAGTTAAGCCAAGAATTAAGAGCCTACAAAAAGATACCAAACAGAAATACAGGATTTTAAAACCTGTATTGAAAGTATGGGCAGCAGAAGCAACCGATGTGAGGAGACAGTATTAGAACTAGAAGATGGGACTGGTGGAGAAGAGTTCATATACTTAGAGATACCTTAAAAACAAGCAGTCATGGGAAATGGATCAAAAGCTGCCAGATGACTCAAAGAACAATAACCTAGAATTAACACAGAATAGGGCACAAATGGTTTAAAAAAATCTGTTTACTGAATAGCAGAAAATTTTCCATGTTGGGGAAAGAATGCAACATACTGATGATAAATGATGCACATAGAACCCCAAAGAGTCACACTCTAAAAAGAACCTCTCCATGACACACAGTTAAAATCACAGAAGTCCAACAGTGGGAATTTTAAAAGTTCTTAAGTGAAAAGCAACAACACATTTATAAAGGTCAATCTACGGGAATTACAGCAAATTTATCAATTTAAGAGACTAGGGGAGGAACTTGAACACAAGTTCTTCAAGCCAAAAGCAAAATAAAACACTTTCAAACCAAATTAATATATTCTGCAAAACTGTCTTTCAAATTTGATGGAGAAATAACGACCATTCATGACAAAAATCTTAAGAAATTCCTAACAAAAAATTCCCAAGTCTGTCCTAGACAGACACAATGAAGCCAACAATGCCAAAAGACTTATAAAGGAGTCAATACAAAAAGCAGGGTGAGTAGTTAAGCAAAATGAAAGAAAAAAAGAACAAACAACAGAAAAATAACACAATAACAGGAATCAGCCAACCCTTTTTTGTACTAACTCTCTAGGTAAACAGTCTCAACACTCCAATTCATAAAACAAAATAACAGACATAAAAGATCAGATAAATATCAAAACTCTCAGATTAGAAGATTGAATTAAAATAAAACAAGAACAAAATTCAAAGGTATGTTATTTATATTATTTAACACATTCTCATTGGCTTATATCACTGATGATACAAATTTATCTAATAATTTTATTGGTCTTTTCACTACCAAAAATAATTTAAAAACCTATAAATGAACTGACTCTAGTTAGTTGCTTGAATCTGAATTATTGCTCAAATATAAATTTTAATATGGCCTGCCTGGCAAGCGTGAGGTCATGAGTTCAATCCCCAGTACCAAAAAGAAAAAAGAAAAAAAATTCTAATACAATTAATACCAGTTAAAATTATTATGGTAATCAAAAACTTTATTTCATTAAATTACAAGAACAGTATTTATATTCATTCGTTTGTTTGTTTGCTTGTTTGAGAAGGGGTCTCACTATGCAGCATAGGCTGGTCTTGAACTCACTATGAAACCAGGTTGGTCTGGAACTTGCAGCAATTTTTCTGGTTCAACCTCCTGAGTGCTGGGATTACACCACTGCACCAGGCTTATATTCATGAATATTTATCAACAATTCTCTAAATTTTAACATGGAAATCTTACAAATACCCAACCCTGATGTATGAGATATGCATTGACAACTGCTATTCAACAAATTAGCTGTACTATAAATTTTTAATATAATTTTAATGTTTTTCTTAAGGGAATATAATATGATGATATCTGGTCTGCTAAATCAACATCTTTCTGGGACAGTTATGCATGTGCTACCAGTGGTTCCAGCCAGCAGGAATGATCAAATTCAAATCAGACACCCAGCAGCAAAATATACCAATTACAGTCCCACAATGAACATGTTAAAGACTAAAATTCAAAGGATGGAGCTCAAAAGCCAGAGGAAGTAGCCACTCTATTTTCAGCCACTCTGTTTCGGACCTTCAAGCCAAACCGAGCAGAAGAGACAAAGAAAGTCACTACATATTGGTAAAGGGAACAATTCAAAAGGAAGAGATAGCAGTTATATGTGCCAAATATTGGTGTACCCAGCTTTGTAAAACAAATACTGATGGACATAAAAGATCAAATAAATATCAAAATCACTATGTTAGGAGACTTCAACATCCCACTTTACAAACAGATGAACTGGATTAGTCAACAAAGAAAGAAGAGAGTTGAACTACACTTTTGAATAAACAGACTTTAAATAGATACCTACCTAGTGTTCAACCCAAGAAAATATAGTCATCTCAACAGTAAATTAACTTTCTCAAAAACAGATCACATATGAAGCTTATAGTTTGCTTAAGAACTGAACTAATTCCAAGCATAGATCACAGTGTACTGAAACTAGATATAAATGCAAAATAAACCACAGAAATCATATAAACACATGAAGCTTAAACAATGAGGCATAGAAAAAATTAAATAATCAAATAACAATGCACAACATACCAGCGCCTATGGGACACAGTCACAACAGTCCTAGGAGGGATGTGTCCAGAAGTAAACACCAAAATCAGAAAAACAGCAATCCCAATATTTTGTGCAATGGGAGTTCAAAACCCAGCAAAAGGAGCCCAAAAGCCAGCAACAACTGAAATATAAGTCAGTTTTAAATGGAATTTGAAAGAATTTACATTCATATTATCAACTGAGGCCATTAAGACTATGCATATCTCCACTGAAAATGACTCATGCATAACGACTATGAATTTCTCTACTTAAGAATGTATTATTTTTCCAAATAAGACATCTACTAATGAAAAGTGGTCAAATCAAATACATGTTTAATGTTTCCATATTAAATTTAAAATTCAACTAGTTACAACTTTATTATTATTATAATGCAAAAACCAGCTACCTTTAATGTGTTCCACTGTCAAACAGTTTTCTTAAGATTATGGTACGCAGTATACCATACTTGCTATTACTATACTACTATTATCTATTTTATTATGGAACTTTGGTTTATTTTTTCATAGAAGAGTGCTTTTGTATATTTTCTTTATTAATATCTATTTGTATTTACATTAAAAAACATAAAATTTCAGATTATACTTTAGATGAAGATTAATGTTTAAAAAGTATTAAAATAAATCACCATAATCATGAATATACTCTATAAACACACAGTCCCGTTTCAGATAAATGACTAGTTTTCCCTGAAATACTTTCCAATAAAATTCTACTAGATGTGATACTTTTCCTTTTCAGTTTCCTCTCGAATCTACATTGATTTTAATTCAATCTTTTTAAATATCAAATTTTGTTTTAATTTTTTGGTTACATTTATTAGAAGGAATAAGACATTAAAATATGGTAGACTAAACAAAAGATGTGGAGGATAGTAAAGTACCAGAATAACTGGTTCAGTAGTGAGGAAAAAAGAAACCTAATTTGTCATCATATGAGTAGTGCAAGAGAGGAAAGCTCAGAACCTAGAGAGGCTCATCTAATGCATCTGTCCCATTATTAAATTTCAAAGTAGGTATAAAGGTGGAAACATGAAAACTGGCTTCAAAGCATACTGGTAGCATGGTTTAGGAAGCCACATGTCATGGAACTCTAAACTCACATGATTATACTGCCTTTACCTTAGCAGGGGGGAAATTTGATTCAAACTCATTAGTAAAACAACAAAGCCGGAGTAAAAGTTTTGTTGTTCACAAAGTCAATACATTAACTGGCAACATGTAGCCTGGCATGCATGTTCATATATTTCTGCTGGGTATATGCTAAAGGGTGACAGTGTTTATACAGTACAAGGATCTTCAAAAGAATGTTTAACAGAATGCTATAAAAAAAAAAACCACCAGAAAATACGAAAATTCTTGGCAACTGAGGATATTCATAGTTGAAAAGTCTAGTAAATATTCAACAACGTAGAATAGGAAGACATATATGTGGACAATAGAAAACAAAAGTAGAGAAATTTAGGAGAACCAGTAACTGATTAATGTGGACTTCAAAACAGTGAGAAAGAAAAGAACTATAACAAATAAATGGTATATTGGATTTTCCTAGAACCTAAAGACCATTGTTCTCAATTAAAGGAGCTCAAGTATTCTGCATAATATGTTTTAAAAGGCCACTATCAAAGTACATTGTTGTGTAATTTCCAAATACCAATTAGAATTACAACTCAAATTGTACTAAACTTCCCAAAAGCAACAAAAGAGAGAAAAAAGATCAGATTTCCTAACGCTTTCCAATTTCGAATCCTATTTCAATCTAACCATCATACCAAGAATAAAAGAGAATAACATTTCCACACATCTAACAACTCCTAAATGTATGTGCTACATACTTTCTTATCAGAAAACCGAGGAAGTTTTACTACAAATTAAAACAAGAATAAAACTTGAGATAGGTTAGAAACAAGATCAGATCAAATTCTGAAGAGAATGGGAAATTCCCAACATAAGTAAGGAGTATCTCAAGATGACAAATATTCAGCAAGCCTAAAAATGATTGCAGGTCAGACCAGAGATGGACTAGGCTACAAAGAAGATGCCTCCAGAAAAACAAATGAAACTTCTTTATTTACATTTTAAAAAAAGAAACTATTGATTGCATAATTAAACCCACATTACTAAGGTCAAAGTTTCTTAAAGTGGTTAGTTAATTCTCTGAAAGTATAATGTATTTAGTACACTGATAGTTCTTACATGAACTGTTTTCTTGGTTTGCTTCTTCCATACTTTTAAGAAAAATAAAACAATGTTAAAATACCAAATACTCTGCAAAATCAGTGAGCAAATATGTCCTAGTTGTCTACCAGAAACTAGCAGGGCACCTTGTATACAGAAGGTGCTTAATAAACACTGACAAATTTCAAACTACTCCTAAGCCAGATACATCCAATGGGATACAAACACAAGGAAGGATGGCAGAGAAGCAGTAAATACAACTGG
The DNA here is from genome assembly GCA_004027295.1 of Dolichotis patagonum. NCBI lineage: Eukaryota > Metazoa > Chordata > Mammalia > Rodentia > Caviidae > Dolichotis > Dolichotis patagonum. Next base: position 94,407 of record PVJX010002835.1, on the reverse strand, counting down.
TTTTACATGTCTTAACTTTGGTATCTGACTTCTTTGAAAATTATTCTAATACTGCCACTATGGGTAAATTATAATATATATTTATACGTTCATGCTACAATTCTAAGTAAATAGCTTTGTTTTAGAAAAGTCACAACAATCTTTGATCATAACTATGTAAAGATATTTATGATGCATGACATAAATGACATAGTATGACAAATGAAGGTGCTGAAAAGGAATAATACTTTTATGAAATTTTTGCTTATGGTATATCTTAATTCTTATTAAAAGCTGTAAAAGTAAAATCAATTAAATCATTTCACAAAACAAATAAAATACTATGAAGAAATTAGGTCCACACAGAAAATGTAGATGCACATTTGAAAACTATGACGTACATGTCAGTACATCCAAAATTAAAATTAAAAAAATAGAAACTGAAATCTTAGTTTCTCAAGTTCCAATGTTTAATTTAAAAGCAAAGGAGGAATGAAATATTTGAAAAAACACTACAAACACAGGTGGAGAAAATCTCAGAAGCCATTTAAAAGCTAATGTATAGATATAAGTTAATTTTAATAAAAATAAGAACATACCATGCATTCACTGGTTTGGGGGCTTTTGAAGAAGCAGTTAAAACTGTTTCGATGCTACTTGTTCCTGAACTGTGTTCTTTGGTAGTCAATGCGATCATTTTTCTTTGCTTCTGAGAAAGTTTAACTCCATGAGATATCATTTTGCTAAAAAATTAAGTTAAACCAATTAGTTTCTCTGCTTCTGAAAAAATTTAATTTCACGAAAAATAATTTTGCTGCATCTTACACCAATTAGCATTAATTTCTGTTTAATGCAGGTTATACATAATGTATTCTATTTATTTGGTGTGGCTACTATTATGGAACCAAAGTGTTCACAAGTTTCAACACTGATATCAATTTATAGTATTAATGGTTAAGTAATAGCAATATATGAGCCTTCCCAAAATACTTTCCAAGGAGAAGTTGCATCCATAAATCTTAAATTGTTAACTTTTCTACAGAAGCACACAGCAATGAAATGTTAAAGACAAATTTCTAGCAGATAATATTGAATTTCATAAGTGTTAGTCTATAAACTCAATTATTAAAAGTGTTAGTCTTTAAACTCAATCATTAAAAAAATATTATAAAATATAAATTATGTAGAAGAAGGATTATGTCAGATGCAGGACAGATTCAGTAGATCCTTCTAGTATTTCAGGGCAGATATGAAATGGAACTTAACTAACCCAGAATTTTACTTTTTTAACTAACCCAGAATTTGCTTTTCGTGTAGCTCCACATTTTTGACTGTTTTCTTCTATTTCCATGATCGTTCTGAGATCCACAACAGGAGGGCTGACAGGACTAAATAACATAAAAAAGATTATAAAAAAGTTACTTTATAAAACATTCATTTACCTATGAAGCCCAGCTCCAAATTTCACTGAAATTATAAATTATATGTAAGATTAGTAATTGAAGTATAATTTAGACTTATTTTGTCAGTGTGGCAAAAGCTCAAAAAGAACATTTTATACAAAACCTACTTTTATATATAAATACACAAGTAATGAAGATGCATTTAAACTCATAAAGGGAAATATATCTGAAAATCTAAACAAGAAAAATGATTCTAATCTAAATATGCCACTAGAACACATTAAAGATCTAATTAAATTCTTTCAGATAAATGAAGCTTGAAAACTGTATTCTTTGTTTTCTACTTTTTACAAAAAAAAAAAAATTCTCAGTACTGTCTAAGTAGTAACACAAAGAGGTATTTACTAGAAATTTGTAGGGATACATAACAATACTAGAGACCCACCAGAGGGATTTGTACCATTAAAAAAAAAACCCAAAAAACAAACTACACAATCTTCAGAAATAGTTTGATTTAAATGAATTTTATAATGGAGCTAAAAGTAAACATATTACAGTTTCTTTATAAAGCAGTTTCTTTTTGAATAAGAAATTCTATTTACTATTCCTACTAAAAAGTACTTCAGATGACCGTAGAAATATTTGTGTACATATTAAGGATACTAACCACATATTGCTACATACTTTGTCAATGGACACTGCACTGAAATACACTGCAAACTTACATTGTTGATTTTCAGCTGTTCTGAAAACATGTTAGCAAACTGTTCTAGCACTAGCAATTAGAAGATGTTTCTAGGGATTTCCAAATTATGTTTGTTTCAATGTATTTACCTAAAACAAGTAAAACATTGAGACTAATTTCTGAGCTTTCTTTATACAATAAAGCAACATAAACTGGAACATCATAAACTTTTTCAAATGTGCAAAACAAAGTATAAAGAAAATTACATAAATCGTTCAAATGTCAACATAGTAAGCCAATTAAGAATTTAAGACCAGGTCCGGTGACACATGCCAGTAATCACAGCACCCTGGAAAGCTGAGGTAGGCGTATACTAACTCTGAGCTCAGCCTGGACAACTCAGCAACTCTGTGAGACCCTATCTCAAAATAAAAAGAGTTGTGCTTGCAGCTCAGTGTGAATGCCCTGAATTCAATCTCCAGTACCTCAGGGGAAAAAAAAAGACACACAACCTCAATAGGCACTATGAAAAAACACAAACTGAATTCTAATTATAACCACTCCTTCATGTTCTTTTCTCAGTAAAATAAAAATGGGTATAAAATATAGGTATGTTTTAGGGGGAGGGGTATAATATTAAATGAGTATTTTCAGGAAATTGTGAATAACAGTACCTTGTGAGGTTTTAAATACTCTTTAGAGGGATTCAAGACATAAAGCCTACCAAATATGAAAATGATCTGTTTGAGAAAATCTTTTGAGCTTTTTGAATTAAGTGATACATAAAAATTGCACATACTTATGGGATACCATGTGATGTTTCCACACATAAGTGCATTATATAATGTTCAAATAAAAGTAAACCTATCTCCTCAAACATTTATCATTTCTTTGTGGTAAAACATTCAGAATTCCTTTTTCTAGCTGTTTTGTAAATAGTCAATAAACAGTGTCTATAGTTACCCTATTTTGCAACAAAGCAGGACTTTTTCCTCCTAACTATAATTAATATTTTATCCATTCATTAGCATCCTTATCTGTCCTGACTTTTGATTTTGTCTTTCTCTCTTATTCTTACACACACAGGCATGCACTTACATATACACATGTACATATATATGTGTATATATACATACATGTGTATATATACATACATGTGTATATATGTATGTGTAAATATGTACATGTGTATATATGTGTATACACGTATATATAAACATGTAAGTACAAATACAGCATTCACTAGTATTCACTTATAATAATGATAAAACTAAATTTTATTGGGGGTACCCTATTACAGCTGGTTAGCAATTTTAGCATTGTGCACATATGTAGGTAATTTTCCATATATTAGAAAACACTAATTTAATGTGCTTCATTAAAATTTTTCATTTGACTAAAAATGAGCAATTCTTATGTTCAAAACAAATGAAAATCTGACCTGAAAGAGCCAGCAACCCAAGTGGAAGAGCTTGTCATATCAATTCTATTGCTAGGAATGGGCTGTGGAGCAGATATTTTAAGTACAGGTGATTTTTCGCATGGTTTTAAATCTTCCTTAGAATATGTGGTAGGTGTACCATTAATATATGGTTTAACTTTCCCCTGGGGAAGAAAATAACATTTAAAAAGTTAGTAATAGCAGGCACCTAAATCAGCAGCTAATATATAATTATTACTTAATTTAAGTAGTATAGTGAAATCTTCTGACAGTAAATCATCTAACATTTTCAATCTATTTTTTTCAATGAATTCTAAAACTATATCATGGATTACAAACCAATTATTGTGAGCCTGGAGAATTACTTTTAGAGAAATAAGTTTGCACATTAAATTTCTGTGTATACATATAGTAAAGTTAGTGTAAATAAAAATTATACAAATAAAGTATGAAGCACTAACTTGAAAATTAATACTTGCAACTATAAATAAGAAACAAAATGAAAGCTGGGCATTAGTATCACATAATTCACTCTAATTAAAATACTTTCAATGAAACTAAGTCAAATAACATTAACAGTTCAAAAAAGATTCTATAACTATCTTTTGCAGTGAGAAGGGGATCAAGAGATGGGGATGGGATATAAAAAGAATTAAGATGTGTTATGTACATTTATCAACTCCCCATGATGAATATAATTATTATGTATTGTAAACATGTGCTAATTGAAATTTTTTTGAAAACTACCGCTATTATACTAGGCCAAGTAAGTTGTTAAAATAAAATCTCCATTTCCTGGATAGATTCTTCTGTGATAGAAAGACATTCACAATATGCCTTCAACCTTTCTTTAAATCTCAACTCTTTTTCCAGACCAACAATACGTGAATAACAACTGTCTCCAAACTTTAACCCCACACTAATAAAAATAAACCATCAAATCAGTGCTTGAGGTCTAGAACACTATAAGAAGAAAGAGAAAATGTCAATTGTCTCATGAATTCCTAGAAGTTCCAATATATTTTGTGGGTATCTAAATGTTACAGAAAAAACATTTTATCTCTAATAAACTCGACATTTTCCACCCCTACAGTTTATAAATGGTGGAATAAAATGTTAAGACAGTTGAACAGACTAGGAATTCTATAATGTAATGTCAATTAGAACATTTGCATCATTCTAGCTTGTTTTGCAACAGTTAGTACTGCAAAAGAGAGTTCACTGAATTTGACATCAGGCTTATAATCAAAATCATTTTCCTTTGACAACTATTTAGTGTTAACTGACATTTTCAAAGTACATTTCAATAATTTGCTTACTTACAAAAAGATTAGAAAAAATAAAGACCTCAAAACTAGCACTGAAATCTCTAAAACTAGAAAGGTTTCACAAATTTGAAAAAATAGCACTACCTATATTATATTAGTTTTACCTTCTTATATATCAGACAGTTTAAAAGTGCAAACAAAAATAATAAAAAACTAAAGGTTGTCTACAGATTTGAAAACTGAAGATAAGTGTTTAATGAAGCAAACCTCAATCTTATCTGAATGAAATCCTGTGGTGAAATCCGGGGACTGTAAATCTCTAGGACTACTGGCTCCTGCATAACTTCCTTCAGAGTCTGATGTCAAGAGCTCTGGAAGAGATTCCACAGAATTGGTCTTACCAGACTTTAATAATCCTAAAATGTGAAATTTTAGAAGAAAACTTTATACATAAGAATTAAACATATATGCATTACAGTCAGTGAGACAAAAGTTTCCATTTGTCCAGATGTAGTAATATTTAAATTATATTCATTGTATCAAAGTTTATCATTCAGAATAACTGCAAAAGCATACTAATTTAAGTGAAAACCTGAAATGAAGATGATTGTAAAATTAGTTTTATTCATTATAATTATATGTCAATTACACAATGAATCTGGAGAAAGAAAGTTCTTTGGGATTTGCTTTGAAAAAATTATTAAAAATCTTTTATCCATTAAAGATAAACAAAAAGAAATTAATATACTCCAGACTTCCTCTTTTTCTTTTCCATTTGTCTTTCTGTACTCATGCAGAAGAGAACTGTTTGATTCTATGTGAGAGGAAACCTGTGGTCTTGCTACCTCTCATTCAGCCAACAGATTGGTCTAATAGCAGAATCTTTTCAAGAAATCCATTGCAGCCTGTTTGAGAGTTGGTTATTTTTTTCTCCTGTAAAAAATCTCTGCCAAGGCCTGGGATTTAGCTCAGCAGAACAAGTGCCTGCTTTGCAAGCATGCAGTCGTGAGTTCAATCCCTGGCACCAAAAAAAAAAATCTCTGCCAATTATTTTATTTTGCCCTATAAAAAATTTCTGCCAAGTTTCAATCAGCTTCTCAACTGAAGAGAGCAGTTAGGAAATGTATATACTAAAGATGACAAACCTTTTATAGCTTTCAAGGGTAACAAGGAGGTAGTTGTGGCACACATGTCATAAGTGTGCCACCACTGGAATATATCACTTTTTCTGTCACATAAGCAGTCTAAATGCCTGTCTGTGCTGCATCCAGTATCCAGGTTCATTAGCACAACACGTCATTCAAATATAACAGTTCTGTACAGGGTAAAATTTTTCTCAATTCCATATAAGCATTTTCATACATTTCAAATTTATTAGAATCTTATGAAACACTGAGAACATAAAAATGCTAATTATGAAAGTTGAAAAATTGACTTAAAAATAAATAAAACATACCATTTCTTACACACTGAATTAAGGGATGCTTCCTTTAATGTAAATATGTTAATAAACTGAGTCTTTTGCTATTGTCATTGCTAAGATACGGTATAAAAATAGCACTCAAATTTTCCCCCTATCAACTGAGTATTGTTAGAAATTTTCAGCTAAGACACTATATTTAATACTTAAGTGTTTGCACTAAGTCTGCTAGAAGAGAAAGTAGGCAAAAATCTTGAAGACATGTGTAGGTAAAGAGTTCATGAACACAATCCAGACTACACAGGAAATACTTCAAAGAATCAACAACTGGGATCTCACCTTATTAAAAAGCTTTTGCACAGCAAAAGAAATCACCAACAGAGTGAAAAGACAACCCACAGAGTGGAAAAGAATTTTAGCCAAATGTCCTTTAGACAAAGAACTTCTATCAAGACCATATAAAGAATTGAAAAATATCAGAATCCCCAAATTCAAAGACCCAGTCAAAAAATGGGCCTCCAAGATGAAGACACACTGTCCACAGTAAGAAATACAAATGGCAAATAACTATATAAAAAATGTTCAACATCACTGGTCATTTGAGAAACATAAATTAAAACAATGAAATTCCATTTCACCCCAGAAAAAATGTCTGCCATCACAAAATGAACCATTAACAAATGTTGGCAGGGCTGTGGAGAAAAAGGAATGCTTCCCCAGTGTTGGTGGAAATGTAGACTAGTGTAGCCACCGTGGAAATCAGTATGGAGATTCCTCAAAAAACTGGGATTAGAGGTCCCATTCCACCTAGCTATTCCCCTTCTGGCTATCTTCCCAGAAGAATTAAAAACATCACACCAGAGCAATATATATGCACCCGTGTTCGTAGCAGCACAATTTCTAATAACTAAATCTTGGAAACAACCCAAATGTCCAACAACCCAGGAATGGATAAAAAAAGGTATATTTTTATACAATGAAGTACTTCTCAGCAACAAAGGATAAACTTGAGATTTATATAGCTAATTGAGACTTGTATAGATAAATGGATACAACTTGAAACCATGCTCATAAATGAAATAAATCAGATTTACCTGTGTAAACATCACATTGTCTGCCTGGTGTGGGAAACTGAAACAGTAAGTAAGTTCTAAACTGTACAACAGACATTGTGAAATGGGAAGAAAGTGCTCAAAAGGAAAAATGAAGTAAAAAGGGTGAAAGGGAAAGAACAGTAAAGGGAAAAAATGCAAGTCAATTGTTATTAGTGTCTCTTAGTTCATTAAAAAGGTTTGTGCTAATATCAATTGGAGAAATTTTTATGCCTGGGTCTTGTATCCTGAGCAACTACTCTAAAGATAACACTTATCAACTATTGTTATTCTCCTATGATTTTTTTTTTTACAAAACTTTGTTTTACCTTTTTCCATAAAATAAAACTAAGTGTTTTCAAAAGTCAATTAGATATATTATCTAGAGAATTGAACAGATTATTAAAGTGACCAATAATTACATTTTGGTCACTAGCAATGTTATCTGCCTATGGATAAAATTTCTCTTATACTCAATTTTTTCATAAGTAAGTCTTTTTGGCCCTAATTAAATTTAGTATTTTAATCATTATCTCCTTTGGACACAGCAACAATGATATACTAGAAAGAATAAAGAACTGGAATCTGAGTAAACTATTTTGTCTTTTTGTCACCACCTCAAATCATTGAAGTTGTTTTAGTTTGCTCCCTCAGATTTAAAGTAAGGGACAAGGGAGAGAACAAGTCAGCATTTCCTGAGAATCAGCCATTCTGAGACTTGGGGGACCAACCAAGAAAGCAAAGAGCCAGCCTTCCTGGTAACCTGCGCGAGCTGCAGGTACACCAGGGAGAGAATAAGTCAGTGTCTCCCTTAAGCCTACCAGCGCGCGGGCTGAGAATCAAATGTCCCATGTCTCCTTGCCTCCCCTAGTAACTGAATGGTTTTAAGGTCAGCCACAGTTGATAGCAACTAAGATACATAAAGCAACTAAATTGTTCAGTGGATTATGCTGACCTGGAGCCAGAGGTCTGAGAATCTCTTGGGAGGATGACAGTATACATACACATAGCAAATATGGGGGATTTCCTTCTATCTAGTCTTTTTTTTTTTTTTTTTTTTTTTTTTTTTTTGTACCAGGAACTGAACTCACGACCTCACACTTGCCAAGCAGGTGCTTATGCCACTGAGTTAAATTCCTAGCCCTATCTTGCCTTTGAAGGCCAGTATTGTTTTCAGTTTTGCTTTGTTTTGATTAATTGTTTTGCTCTACTCAATATTCTGTTTGGATTGGTTTTTAGTGTTCTGTTTTTTATTTGATTTTGCTATACCTGACTGAATGGACAACTACTGTGAAGATAACAAGATATATGATGGTAGCTATTATTGTTATCCTGGTATCTTGCTCTGAAGTTCTGTACCAATTTCACTGCATTGTCTTGACTGGCTTTGTTCTGTCTTGTAGTATTTCACTATATTTAAAATAAAATAAAATAAAATAAAATAAAATAAAATAAAATAAAATACAATAAAATACAATAAAATACAATAAAATAAAATATAATGAAATGAAATAAAGTAAAATAAAATAAAATAAAATAAAAATAAAGTAAAGGACATATTATTTCTTCACTAATGGTCTCTTCTAACTTGAAATTGTAAGATTCTAACATATATGCTAACAACATTATTTAAACCAAGTTAAGTATCTGTTTTTTCCATGCAATTTAGGTGACTGGAAAATCACCATTTTTATAACTGTCTGATCTTTTATTCATCCTTCTATTAATCTACTCATGCCTCCTCCTAAGGAATACAGTTAAGTCTAAGTCACATAACACAGAGAGTTCAAACACAGAATTTTACATTCAGAAAATTCCCAGCATTGCCTTTCTTTCGATTTACTGTCTCCTGATTCTATATTCAGTGCTTCATAAATCAGTTCAGGTATATTATTCATGTTGTTTATGTATTTTGTGTCATCCAAAACAATTATTCTTGAAATTATTCCTTTCAGCTTTATCAGAAACTTAAGCATCTCATTTGTATTTTATAATTTACAAAAACAAAGAATTCTTTCTTTGTCTTATATAACAGCTATCTTTTTCTAAGGGACATAAAATAATCTAATCTTGATTTCTCAAAGTTACTTGTATAGGACTGACTGACTTAAAGTACTACTGACAGACAGTATAGCAGGCTAAATGTTATTACTGCTATACCTACATATCCAAAAGTCATACTGTTGTCTCATTATTTTATGGTCAAATTTCACATTTTATCTAAAGAAACTGTTAAAAAATTTAGATAGTTATTAAATCTTGTAATGTATAATAGTCAAATAAAACCAGCTTAAATTCTGAAAAATAAAAACCAATACAAAACAAAAAAGTAGGGAAAATACTGTCCTAGTTAGAAGACTAAAGAGATCTTAAGCAAACATAATACTGATGTTGACAAAATACTAGTTTTATTTAAAAGTAAAAATAAAAAACCCCATAAAAACATTTAATAATCAGAAAAATCTGAGTATAGAGTATACCAGATATAGTCATGAAAATGTATTGTTGTAGGGGTGATAATAATATGTAGTTGTACAGAAGAATGTTTTAGAAGATGCAGATTAAAATATTTAGGGGAATATAACACATCTTCAATGTATTCCAAATGGATCAGTAAAAAAATCTCTCATTAATACACAATACACACAAAGCTGGTGTGTGTGTATCTACAGAATGTTTGGAAGGTAACAAATATATTAAGAAGGTAACAATAAATCTGAATAAAGAATATATGTATTCAGCCAGGTGTGGTGGTACACACCTGTAATCCCAGCACTTGGGAGACTGAGGCACGAGGATCATTGCAAGTTCGAGATCGGCCCGGGCTATACAGTGAGCTCAAGGCCAGCTTGAACTGCATAGCAAGACCCTGTTTCAAAAAGACAAAAAAAAAAAGGAATAAAAAAATATAAGTACTCACAGTATTTTTTTTCTTTTCAGTAAAAGAATTTCAAAATAATTCATAGAATTTTTGTAGAAGTAATAACCTTTACTTTCAAACATTTTCATATAATGCCTACCTACAAATTATGCTATAGTCCACTATTATAATCTCTTCACATATAAAAATGATGTCTCTGGGGCTCAGGATTTAGCTCAGCAGCATAAGCACCTGCCTTGCAAGCGCATGGTCGTGAGTTCGATCCCCGGTACCAATAAAAAAAAAAGATTAGTTTCAAAAATGACATCTTGCTTGAAACACTGATATATCTGAGAGAAATCAACATAATAACACTATCATATTTGATCTAGCTCTAGTCAATTATGCTACTGAACAGACAAGTCTTTCTAAAAACATAAATTCTATCTACTTGTACCTAGTCTTAAAAAATTTATTAATAGCCACCCATAAGTTTTACCATAAAGTCCAAATTTCTTACTTTAATCTTTTTCCTTTATGTACACAACCTACTGTGGCTAAGCCATGCTGAATTACATACACAGGAAATGTACAGTTCAACCTACCGCCTCTAGGCCTGGGAATCCATTGCCTCTTTACTTAATATGTCTATCAACCTTCCATTCTTGGCTAATTTCACTTAAGATTGAGCTAGTGTCACTTTGCTCTTAATCTCATTGGGATGCCTCTTTCCAGAGCAAACTTTGATCACAGAACTTTTCTCAATATACTACCATTTTCTGTAGCCTCTGTAAAAACTGTTTTCTATTTCAAAAGCTGCAGCAGACATATAATAGTATTTAATAATGTAACATGAATTAGATAATAAAGAAAAATATTAAAGATTAGAACTGGAAAATACATACTCAACACTTTCCACTAACCTGTAGTTGGTGGACTCTGAATAATATCTGAAAGATTATAACCTCCAGAACTATCTGAACGTTTACGTGGCTTCTTTTTAGCTTTTGTTTTTGCCTTCTTAAACACAGTTTCCCTAAAAAAGGAAAAAGCAATATAAAAATTTTTTGAAATTGTTAGAGATGAAACAACAAAAAATTTGTGCATTTTAATCAATAAAATGTTAATATATTGGTTAAATCTATATCTATAACCACATACTAAAGTCAAAATGGATCAAAGATCTCAATATTAAAGTAAAAACACTAAATCTACTGGAAGACAAGCAGGTAGAAATCTTGAAGACATGGGTAGGCAAAGATTTCATGAATAAAATGAAAACCACATGGGAAGTACTTCAAAGAATCAACAACTGGGATCTCATCCTATTAAAAAGTTTTTGCACTTCAAAAGAAATCACCAACAGAGTGAAAAGACAACCCACAGAGTGGGAAAAAATTTTAGCCAACTTTTCTCTCTAGAACATATAAAGAACTGAAAAACATCAGGCCCCTCAAATTCAAATATCCAATCCGAAAGGGGGTATCTGAGATGAACACGCACTTCTCAGATTAAGAAATACAAATGGCAAATAAATACAGGAAGAAATGCTCAATATCACTGGTCATTCAAGAAACACAATTAAAACAAGATTCCATCCACTCCAGAAAGAATAGCTGACATCAAGAAATTAACCATTAAAAAATATGGGCAGGGCTGTGGGGAAAAAAGAACAGTTCTCCACTGTTGGTGGGAGTGTAGACTGGTACAACCACTATGGAAAGCAGTGTAGATTCCTCAAAACACTAGAATTGGAGGTTTCATTCAATCCAGCTATTCCCCTTCTGCATATTTTCCCAGAAGAATTGAAAACATCATACCAAAGTGATATATGTGTACCCATGTTTATGGCAGCACAATCTGTAACAGTTAAATCTTGGAAACAACCTAAATGTCCATCGACCACAGAATGGATAAAAAAGATGTGGTATTTTTATACAATGGAGTATTACTCAGCTATAAAGGAAGATACACTTGAGGCTTTTATAGGTAAATGAATGTAACTTGAGATCATACTCATGAGTGAGATAAATCAAATTGACATGTGAAATATATTGCCTCCCCAGTGTTACAAAAAAATGAAACAGTAATAAGATCCAAAATGTACAACAGATATTGTGAAAATGAAAAAGAAAGTGCGTTCAAAAGGAAAAAACAACTAGAATAGGAGAAAGGAGAAAAGGAAGAAGGGACAAGATTATATGTATACAGGTATACATACATATGCATGTATGTATATACATACAAGATAGATAACTATACTACTAGTCTCTCTAAGTTCATCAAAAAGAACAGTTTGTGCTCGCATTGTTTTTTTTCATGCCTAACTCCTATAACCTGAATAACTACTTCTAAGACAGTAATATGCAATATATTAACTAGTGTTAATTTCCTGCTATATTTTTTGAAAATCTGTATCATTTCTATCTTTTGTTTTGTTTTTAAAATTAAAAAAAAGTCTTTTGGTTAACTGAAACCATGTACAGAGAGGCAGCTGCTATATTAATTTATGTAGGCCAATGATACTATTACTTATTCTAACCCTCTCATTTCTGTGAAAAATTGTAACAAGATAGTATGCAGGAAAATACCTATTTTGAAAAGTAGAACAGTGGTTTTTTTGCTACAGTAACATTTTAAGAGGAGCAGCCATAGCTCTGTATTAATTTCATGGCCCTGGACCTTAACAAAGACTACAAGGTAACCAAAAATAACAGCAGGCCAAAGCACAGTGGCCTCCATGGGCAAATCACCAAGCACATCAAGTTTGCACAGGTGCTGTGTGGCTTTGCTGTATGTAAGTGGTACGCTATGGAGCTCCCCAAGGTCTCCTAGGGCAAACAGGCCCTCAGGTACAACAAGGAAAGTATAGTGGCATGCATCTGGGCCAACACAAAGTGCGAAATACTACACAACATCCTGACCACCACAAGGAAAACTGAAAAGTCTGTAATATTAACTATGACCTGCAACTAGAAATACTTGCTAATTATTTTTTAAGCCATTTCAGAAAAAGCTTAACTTCCTGAATTAAGTGCTATTAATTAGGGAAGAGCAAATAAAATGTCTGTAAAGGCCAAAGCTATTTTATTTTATCTATAAATTAGATTCCATTGTATATTTTATCCACTTATAACAGGTCGGTTATGAATACTATAATTTTGTAGAGAATATGAGTTATTTACATCAATGTTAATAATTCTATTAAAATAATATCATATGTCTAAGTCAGATATACATAAACTTCAGTATCCCAAATGCTACCAAACAATAAAAAAAAAGTTAAAATCAAAAAAGAATACCTCTGGAACCGAAGAGCAGCTTTTCAGTGAGGCACACAGTAAGTTAGTTAAATATAGTAAATGACTTAAACACCCAAAGATTTTACTTTGACAAGTTACCAAGCAGAAGGAAAGCTATTCTGTAACCAAATGGTAAGTGAGCCTGAAATGTTAATCAGAAATTCTCCACAAGGCTTCTCAAGTGGTAGCTCACTATCTGGGGATGATGTAGAAACTGGAGTAGTTTGTAGAGGGACTCCTAGTGTCAGTCATTGTAGATCATATCAACCTTTGAAATAGGTTCTCTAGTGACACCTTTTGAAATTACTATCTCATTTTTGGTTGCTGCATTCCTCTCTAAAATCTAATTCAAACTCTACAGTAGGCACGTCTCTAACCTATGAGGAAGAGGAGGGACAAATACTTGTGCTGATAGGGGTTTAGGAAAGGTTCAGGAGGGGATCAGGCATCTAATGCTCCTTACATCCAAATACTCACCTCAGTGCTCACCTGCTATAACTAGTAATTGAGAAATTTCTAAGTTATTATTACTCAGCAACTATTTGCCAGCTTCTAATCTCCCATCTACTGTTTGTTCCTTTTCTATTCTCTCTGCTCTAGTATAATATGCTTATTTAAACTTCTTTAGAGTAATCTTAGTGGATTCTGGAAGGCAACGAAGTAAATGCACTTATTTAACCCAACACAGTTAGCCTAACTGTGTTATTTTCAATGATACTTTAAGTTTCTTAGACTTAAGAATACTATATATTTACTGCACTTTGTATTATAGCAAGACTAAGAAGGAACATAAATATATATTCCCTAAATTATTCTTCCAACATTAATACAAAGTTGTTAAGTGGCCAAGACCTGGAGGAAGAAAAAAAAGAAGGAAAGATTGCCAAGAAAAGAAACAAAACAGCTTACGAATAACTTTGTTCTGTATTTATATCTTCTTTCAAAAAGATATCACCATCTTCTATGTCCAAATAACTAATATCTGGTCCATCTTGATAGGGTGTAATGAGTCTTCTTTCCATTGCTGGAATCTACAGAATTTAAAGATATCACCTTTTAAATACAAAATCTGTGCAAATTATATTTAAAAACAAGATATTCCATTTGTTTTTAGTGAATGGGTACATTAACTAGAAAAGGTATAGAATATCTAATGACTTCCTAAATTTACAATACAAGAAGAAAATTTATTAGTCATTAAAAAAGTATATTCATAAAATTGTAAAAAAAAAAAAGTTTAAAAAAACTCCACTTCGGCTGGGGATTTAGCTCAATGGCATAAGCACCTGCCTGGCAAGTGTGAGGTCGTGAGTTTGATCCCCGGTACAAAAAAAAAAGTTCCCTTCACTTCAAAACAGCTCCACTTTATTATTATACATAGATTAATTCACTTCTTAGGAATCATACAAACTCATGTTTCTGCACTGTCTTGACCTTTAGTAAATAAGAAAACTGCAATTTTCAGTAATTTTCATTAATGATGTAATTAAAGTAGCTATTAATTTATCATCTTTAATTTTGATTTTCATATTTATCTCTGGAGGTGAAATAAAGTATATGTCCTCATTTCTATAAGATCCTAATGTATTATTCCACTGAGAAATCTGTTCTGCTATACTACTTTAGATGGTACTATTACAGCCACTGAAACTTTCACTGGAAGACACACGAACTCTTACCATTTTTCGGTAAAATACCGAAAGGTCCTTCAAAACAGCATCACTTAAAACATCAAGAGACCTAAAAAACAGGAAATAAAACTCCATTTTAAGAATCAAGTGACTTAATAGCTGTCAAAATTTTCAAATATGTAAAAATATTTTGCATTGCCAAATAAATAACACAGTTATTTTGCAAGCTTACATATGCTAGCTACTATATATATATTCTTTTTGGAAATACCTAGAGTTATTTATTTCAAGTAAGTAGCAAGCACTTATTTTATGTAAATGGTAAACAAACTACTATCAAAAGAAAAAACAAGAAAACGTTACAAGTAAGTACATAAACATTTTTATGATGAAATACCAAGGATTTATTTTCCAACCTTAGTTTTCCACAAATTGTGGACTTTATATAAGAAGTATTATATCCTAGAATAACAACCTAAATATCAGGATATCTACATTCTATTTAAAATACTATCTTTATGACTTTACAACTCATTTTATTTCTCTGGCCTTAATATATTCATGTGTAACATAAACTTTAGACTAGATCAGCTGTATTCAAGATACAATTCAAGGACCTCTCAGGTTCCAAATAGGTATTTTAAGGCATCAGTGAAAATGTAAATCTGGTCAAGAACAGTTAAATTTCATATATAAACATATGTATGTATATGTATGCTAGATAGATAACTATACTACTAATCTCTCTTAGTTCATCAAAAAGTACAGTTTGTGCTGTCATTGTTTCATTAATCACCTTTGTGTCTGGATTTTGTAACCCGAACAACTAGTTCTGAGATAACAATATATAATATATTAACTAGTGTTAATCCCCCCCTCCTGGCCACACACAAAAAAAAGAACAGTTAAATTTGTACAATCTTTAAGTGGTACATGTCTATCCATGTTGAATTATGACAGCAGGTGCTATTCGTAAGTGGCTCAGGTGACATACCTAACTCCTCTTATAATAGCTGGACACCAGTGACACATCATTTTGCAATGTAATATTTTAGATATAGTTAATTACTTTTTATTTTTAGTTGATTCTTACCTGACAAACTGAATGACTTTAATTTGGCAATACAGAGTAATAAAATTGCTATGACCAGAATTACTAACATAACGTCAGCAAGGAAACTACATTTATTATGAAAACCTAGCCACTTAGAAATCTAAGGTGTTTTAAAAACAATAGTGTCTAATATCTTATAATATGAATTTGCATTTAAAAGCATTTTTCAGAAAACAATAAAGCCTTTAAAGGCAAAGTTTTTTCCTAAATTGAACCCTACTCAATTAAAATAGATTAAAAATCTATTATTGATTACATCAAAAAAACAGTGGAATACTTTATTTCATTCATATATTGGAATTTAGTTTAAAAATCATACTAACTTTGAAAAGATATTAAAAGCTGTACATAATTTACAATAACTACACAGGTTAAGATTTTCTCAAATATTCCCCTCAATGCCATGACAGTAAAGAAACAAGTTTCTGGGATTTTTCACTTGTAACACAACGCTATTAACAGAATCTACTGTACAAGTTTTCATGAAAATTTAATGAACTAATCTATATTACATGCATAGAAAATGTCTGGTACATATGGTATATAGTATGCAGGAAATATTAGTCATTATCACTTTTGAAAAAAATATAAACTGGATGATAAAAACTTAAACTGAAAACTGACAGCAAAGATTCTAATCTCAAACATCTGTACCACCAAAATATCTTCATTTTTCTTGCTACTGACTTTATAGTGAATAAAAGTAATAGTCTGACCTTTTATTTAAAATATGTATAAATTTTCATTAAAATAATCATTGCTAAGAACATTTTAAAAGTTTCTAAGATCTTTTTAATTCTAATATGTCTATAACTACTAAATCATTAGCATTGTAAAATTCTTTGCATCCAGGCAAACATTTATTATTCACTTTTAAATTACTGGCATATCTGCTATTATAGTTTTGTAGAAAATCTTGTAATATATGCATTCAACCAACCTTGCTTCAAGTAAAGCTGCCATATTCAGTCCTATAAACTGTAAACAGGACAGTTTTAACTGTTCAGCATTATACATTGCTGCAAATTCCAGTAGCATCGCAGCATTCTTAAGGGTAACTAAAAAAAAAAACTTGCAAAATTAGACAAAAGGCGTGTTATAATAACAAATGAAACATGCTTATTTCTAAAGTTGTAAGTTACAATTTGGATGTTAGAATAAGAAAAATAGCATTTTCTTACCAAAAATAACATACTGGGGCAAATATAAAACTTACACATAAGAAGTGACAATTTGCTACCTATTTCGAATATCTTCATTATTAATGAATCTTATTTCTGAAATTATTCCCTCTTCTAAGAAACTAAAAAAGATATTAAGACTAGAGAAATAATTCTAATAAAATGTATTAATGGTTTATCTATTAAAACTTGGGTTTATGTACATAGTTAGGAAATACATTAAATCTTACCATTTTATCCATACCAGTGAAGAATCTAATATACGGTGCTTGAAAATCCTAGTAAGTTTATATATTAGTATCCTATTTTGATAAAGACATTCCTAGCACATTCTAGTTATGGAACATGTAAACATAGCTTTCAACCTCTTTATCGTTTGGCTTACTCTAAGTCCCAGCTAACAGAGGAACAGTTTTCTACGACTGAATTCTTCAATTTCTATTTTCTTTCATTCTTGTGTTCTGTCAAAAGTTTCAATTACAGTCAAACATGGTTGTCGCTTCACTCCTAAGTTTCAACTATTAATAAAAAGATCTCATCAAAATAATAAAACTGAGTCTTATAAAACTTTCCCTAGAGCTATTTAACTGGGAACAAAGATCCGTACATAGCCCAAGCAGAGACCAAACTTCTCTAGCACTCTTCTTTTGCTAGGTTCTAGAAAGATAAAAATATTCATAAACAGAGGCAACTGTGCTGTAAAGGCAGAGGAAAAATTTTGAAGGGAAGTCAGAAAAATCAAGTGAACAAGTAAAAATATCACCTATATATGTATCTTGTATCTACTGTATGCTGTATCCTGTACTTTAATGTTTCTTTTCTTATTAAAAGGAAGTCAGAGCTTCATTTTTATGATAACCAACAAGATGGTCCACAGTGCTTAAAACTTAGTAAATAAGATGCTAGAGCTAAGCAAACTCCCAGCATGTACAAACAAATGAGGGAAATTTGACAGGATTCCCATTATATTTCCTGAAGCTGCAATGAAGCAAAACAATCATAAAACTAGAAAGCAAAAAACTGGCATGTTAGACTCAGGAAGAGTTTTCATTCTAAAGTACACAAATTAAAAATATCTAAACTTGGAGAAGATTAATTTTTTTCTATAGGAAAATATTACTACAAGGATAAACTTTCAAACTCTGACTCTTAAATTCCCAAATTTGAAATCATGTTTATTCTTCCTGGTCTTATGATATTTCAATAAAAATTAACATCATACTTCAATTCTAAGATGTATATATCTTCACATATTTCTGACATAAGGACATGCTTACCAACAATTGCATGTAGTAATTTAAATGTTTTGACATTTTTTGTGGTGCCAAAAAAGGTATTAATGGAATCATAAACTCAAAAGTAGTCCTAAATTGATCTGAAAATATATCAATATTTTAATTCAGAATTACTCACGTTTTTCAGTTAATGCTACTTCACAAATCTCTTTCAGTCGAGTTATGAGAAGCTGATCAGCCACCACAAGAACACTACAAATAAAATCCATATTTTGAGATTCTAAAAAAGGAAAGAAAACAAAAAAGAAAACATTCTGTTACTCTAATAACTATTACACTTAGCTAAAAAAGCTGAACTAAGACATTAGGAAAAGAGAATTATGATTACTTCTACATGTTGGAATGGGAATTTCCACCTTTTAGGGAGGAAGGCAAGAAAGATAACACCAAAATAAGTACTCACAATGGAACTACAAAATAGTTTACCTGAGATGGTAATTTCAATCTAAAAGACTACAATGTGCCAAATCTCACTGTTTTGCCAAAAACTCAAGCACACTGAGTAAACTAACCCCACGTGATTGAAAGACTTTGGTTGCTTTTTAAAATTCTGAAAACACTGATTTTGATAATCTTTGGTAGTCTTCTCGTTGCTTTTATGGAGGAAATTGTTACAGGCAGCTGAGCTACATTAGAAATATTACAGGCAGTCAGACAGGGCTAAACCCTCAAATAAGGCAGCAGAGAGGACCAGAAGTCTGATGACTTTGGAGGAGACACACCTCTTGCTGTGGGCCAGATCTCAGCTCAGAAGGCAAAACAAATGCAGCCACACACTTAAATATAATCCTTAGGGATTAAATCTGGATCATCTTGAGAAGCCAGGAGTCACCATCGCCATCCCCTGATCTCCAAGAATGCCGCTTTCTCCATGATTTACCTCCCCATTTGTTCCCAATTTAATCAATCTTACCTGAGCTATTACTCTTATTGGCTAAACATAGTGAGTTCCCAGTTTTTCCCAGTTTAGACCCGCCTCACCTCATGGTTTTGACTATAAAAATCCCAAGAAAATACAGAATCTATTGCAATCCACTCAGGACCCCTCTGTCTCTCTCTCAGACAGGAGCTTTCTTTCTCTTAATAAATATTTCTGCTCTTAACTACCATTGTTCCTACAATTCATTCTTCGATTTTAGGGAACACGAACTCGTTCCGGACATACAGCAGGTTGGGAGTTTCATTCCCCTATATCAAAATGATTTCCAGAAGTTCTTGTTCGCCATTCCCAATAACCATCTCTCCCTCATTTTTAAAAACTATTTGTTTAAATGGCAATAATCCTCAAATTGATCTACAGATTCAGCATCATCCCTAGTCAAATTCCAGCTGCCTGTTTTACAGAAATTGACAAAATACCCTAAAATCCACATGAAAATGCAGAAGAATTAAATAGTTAAAGCAATCTTGAAAAATAAACAGCAAGAAATTTCATGTATCTAAATTTAAAACATATTACAACACAATGGTTATAAGAAAGTGTGGTGGGGGCTGGCGATTTAGCTCAGCCGCGTAAGGGCTTACCTTGCAAGTGCATGGTCCTGAGTTTGATCCCTCGTGCCCATTAAAAAAAAAAAAAGCATGGTAATGGGGGTTTAGCTCAGCGGCACAAATGCTTGCCTGGCAAGCACAAGATTGTGAGTTCGACCCCTGGTGCCAAAAAAAAAAAAAAAAAAAGTATGGTACTGGCATAAAGAGAAAGCATAGAAGGCTGAAAGGATAGAAATAAAACCTTATATTTAAGTAAACTGATTTTTAACTAAAGTTCCAAAGTAAATCAATCGGGAAATAAAAGTCTTCTCAACAAATGGAGTCAGACCACTACATACATATACCCGAAAGAAGTGTGAGTCTTAAACATATACAAAAATTAACATTAATACTATTACGAAAGTGATTACCAGGGGTCAGAAGCGGTAAAAATAAAGAGATGCTGAACAAAGAGTACAAGTTTGGAATTATATGACAAATAAGTTTTGGAGACCTAATACTGCATGGTGACTACAATTAAAAATTAATAATAATGAGGTATACCTGAAATCTGCTAGGAAAGGCTCTCTCGCACACGGAAGTTAAGGTGAAGCGCATGTTAATTAGCTTGGTTGTGGCAAACATTTCACAATGTACACGTGAGAAGTGATCAAAACTATGGTTAATATTTAAATTTTAAAAAATTTACTATGGTAATTACTAGTGTTACTTAATAGTTACTCAGAATACAAGACATAAACCAAAAAGGTACTTAATTTTGTCAAGTATGGTGGCACACTCCTGTAATCCCAGCACTTGGGAAACTGAGCCAGGAGGATTACTGCAAACTCAAGGCCAACCTTGGCTACTTAGTGAGTTCAAGGCCAGCCTCAACTACATAATGAAGGCTTTATCTCAAAAAACAAACCGACCAACAAACAAAAAGAAATAAGAGTTTTGTGATCTGTAAATAACATCTCAATTTTTAAAAACAATTAGAGAAACAGAAAAACACCATTGTCTCTGTCGGATATATTCTTAGGTACACAAATAAATGCCATCTCCTTTGCAAAGACTACCCAGATTTTCCCAAGTAGGTTCCAACGCCAGTTTCTTCAAAATGCACCTACGTTTTAGACAACTACTCTGTTGAACCGTAGTTCTTTAGTTATATGGTTGCATTCTCCACATGAATTCAAAATAGGGTCTGTCCATCTTTCTGTCTTCAGTCTACAGTTGTGGTAAAATAAATACCACAGAACACTCAGTACCATTCCAATAAAAGTACTGGTAACTAACATACGTCAGTTTACCAGATTAAGGATATTAATAGTCTCCTCATTTCTTCAGTATCTTCAATTCTTCATGAATTTTACTTCAATTTCTTTTCAATTTTTAATCTATTTCTTTTGACTTCTGATATTATTACAAGGAGATAAATTTGGCAAGAAAGAACTTGCTAAAACTACATTATCTGCTGTCAAATCATTCATCTCAGTCATAGAGGTAGCTGGACATGGTTCTACAAAATCTAATTCCAAACACTATATAAAATTCTTAAGTGTCCAAGAGGTCATGAAAACTTTTTATCTTTTACTGTTACTGTTACTCTATGCTTATTCTAAATTAAGTCCCTCACAGCTCATTTCAAGTAGAAATTAAGATTCATGCTAATTTAGCATTACTCCATTTATCTGAAATACCTAAAGCTTGCTAACTCTTATTACCTTTCACCACCACAGCTTCATCAGTATAGAGGTAGTCCAAAATAACTTTCAGTATGTCAGAATGTATTGGCATTTCCAGAGCTGCACAACTGGAAGCCTGAGTAAAATAAAATAAAGTAAAATAAGTAATTTTAAATGATAAAACACTATCTTCTAATTTGACTTATGAATATGAAAATTTTGAATAGTAAGTAACATCAAAGGAAAATATGAAACTTATAAAACACAAAGCTAAAATAAAACAGTATATTTAATTTTGGAAAAATACAGGAACAATCTAAAAAAGCACATACTTATTTTCCTAATACACTTCTTAGTGGAAAAACGTTTTATTTAGGTAACTATAATAATTGTAACTTCTAAATGCTATTTTCCAACAGGCTTACACATAAATGTAAGTTCAATATAAGTGAAAAACTGAGTTAAAACATCAAGATCTAATTCCAGATTTCTTCAGTATATAATTTCCCTAAAATACAAAGAAGTATAATTACTAGCCCAGGTGCTTTTTAATTGAGTCTTACCTCAATCCACGAGCTACTCAGCATACTATGAAAATATTCTGAAAGAAAAGGAAAAAAGCTCAATGCAACAATGATAGTGAAATAATACCAAAACAAATGAATCAGCAGTAAACAAAAAGTATACCTACCAAGTCTAGCACAAAGAACACATTTGTGACAAGGAAATTCCTTTCCATCTACTGATTTCATGGTCACATCACATAGAAAGGAACTTAAAAAAAAAAAAAGTTTAATTGAAGCAAGAGTGATTTCTTCACATATTTAGCAAATCTGTTATAAAATTTGACTTAACTTTTTTTTTTTCATTTAAAGTCACAGAGCTGAGCATGGTGTAGCACATGCCTGCAGTCCTAGAACTTGGGAGGCTTAGGCAGGACTGCTGTGAGGCCAGTCTGTGCTACAGAGTGAGTTCAAGGTCAGCCCTACATAACAAGACCCTGTCATGAAAGAAAAAGAGAGAGAGAGAGAGAGAAAGACAGACTGACAAGCAAGTGGTAGAGAATAAAGGACTTGGCGATATAAAAGCAAATAGAGCACTATCTTCTTCCACATCAGAGAAAATAACAGTCTTACAAGAAAGGCAGCATTTGAAAAGGAAACTGAATACACATAAATTCAAAAGTCTTCTAGTTTTCTTTTTTATTTCTCACAAGGTATTTCTCACAAGTACGACTTTTTAAAGCTTTCTTATCCATTTATCTGTACAATCTATCCTGTACCAAATAGTGAAGACACTCCTACAGTTTGTATTTCGCCAAACCTTTTTACCCACAAAATACAACACCTAACACAAAACTTGTTATCACAAATAGAATAGTATATCTACTCCTGGAAAACTTTTATTAAAGAAAATAAGCGTAACGATGAAAATATATAATTAGAATGATCTGGGGTCTACATTAAATTCTCCTTATGGCGAAATACAAAATTTAAGGAAGAAAAAATAAAAATGAAAAATTACTCTCTTAATTAGAAAGAATAAACTTCAATGAGAAGAAATGAACTCTTTCAGTGTCTCAATGAGTTAATCTTTTCATCCATTATTGCAAGATCTCCAATGTTTTCAGAATTGAAAAAGACTAGAAAAGGTAAGAAGGTTTCTATTCATGCATTTTGCTTTATATGTGGTAAAACAGCTCGATTTCCACTTTTGTGCCAAAACCTAGAAATGAAAACTTCATCTTTATTTTCTAACTTACCATTTTTTTTGACTCAGTTTCAGTTTATTACCAGTTTTCCTGGCAATAACGTTAATCTTTTCATTTTCAAATCGGACTCCATCTAACCTATCAAGGAAAGATAAACATTAACAAATGGCAGATATATTGTCCTATGAAGATAAACAAACCTAGAAGATAAATTCAACAAATGAGCTTACATTTGAACATAATTATATTATCTCCTAGAAAAACATCTCAACAAACCCAAAAAAGTTTAAAAAGAAACTTCTTCTTCTTCAATTTAATTAGGATCAAAAAGGTAAATTAGGGCTGGGGATGTAACTCAATGGCATAGCACCTGCCTGGCAAGTGCAAGGCCCCAAGTTCAATTCCCAGTACCAAAAAAAAAAAAAAAAAAAAAAAAAAGGTAAATTATTGAGAAAAACAATCAAAAAACCCTCAAAGCCATGGAAAAGTCTTTTACTTTTTTTAATTAGTGCATCCAAAAATGTATTTTAATTTTTACTTTGAAACCTAACTTTAATTTTATAATGATTTTAGTATATAAATTTGATTTTATACAACCTTTAAAGATTTCAGACTATCATGAATAGCCTTAAAAAAGAGAAAGTGAGTGTTGATGTTTTCAAGTTGCAGCTACTGCTTCTAGAGCTAAGGTAAAGGGCAACAAAAGTTTAGTACAAACTCTATAAAGAAGTAGGTACTGTTATCACATCAGATACAGTTCATGGGAAGATGGGATCCGAGAAAGTGGTAGAAGAAAGTTAATAAAAACAAAGCTTTGATATTGAAAAAGGACTGGGGATTTAGCTCAGTGGCTCAAGCACTTGCCTGGCAAGTACAAGGTCTTGAGTTCGATCTCCAGTACAAACAAAACAAAACAAAAAACAAAAAGGCTGTTGCCTTGATATCGGAAAAAAAAAAAAAAAGGCAAGATATGATCCATAAGAAAAGAATGAGTTTTCCACTTCCAAAATTTATAAAAGTTCTGTGCACAACTAGATTCGTTGCTACATTACTACCAGTGCTGTGCTTACAAAAAGGTAATCTGCATAGAAAAGTTTTTGAATACAAAAAACTACAACAAAATCTGTCAAGATATATTGATGAAGCTTCTAGCCTTCTATTATTTTACTTTCTGCTTTTATTTTTCAAGGAATAACCTAAATGTTAAACTTATAAAACTTGTTTTAAGACAAAGTTTAAGGCAGGGAAACAGACTGGTATTCATTTTTTTTCCCCATTAAACTATAAACTGCAATGATGTAACTTAATCTATAGCCGGAGGTGGTCATTTTCCTTATGAACATTTTATTGAACTAGAATAAGTGGAAAATTTAATTAAAAAGTAATTTCTGAGTTCTCTATTTTTTGCTTACTATAGTCATGTAATACTTATCATCACCATCTACCTTATAGATAAGGCAAAAATGAGGAAATTTGACATTTTGCTCTGAACTCAGCATTCAGATTTGGAATTCTTATTACCTTACTATATCACAGTTTGTATAATCAGTCTCTAATTAATTGCAGTTTCCTGGAATGTTTAAATGTTTGAGGCCATTATTGTTGAATGGTTCTTTAGTAATTAATCCAGACTCAAATCAAAGTGAAGTTAGATTTGAGATTTTTAAAAAATCTGTTCTTGAAGCCAAAGTGCCAGTTCCTTTCATATGTGAAAAACAACAAAAGAATGACTCTCTGCCTAAATGACCTACTACACTGGATTTCAGAGAAACATGTATTACCTTGAAATCAAACAGTGATGGAAGCCAGAACAGTGTTTATCCATCTACATGTGTAATTACAATAAAACCCACTTTTTGGAAAGCTCTTTGAAGCAGAAAGCAAGGTTTTCTTTTTAAAATCACCCCTTACCCCAATAAACAGAACAAAGTGAACATCCTAATCCTTTTTCTTTTCCTCCTAAAACCTGCCCCCCAATACAAGAGGACAAGAAAGTATTCCCTATTTCCAACTGGGGTATGTATAAATGCACATCACTATAAAATATGTAGGATACTCTAGATAATGTGATAATACACATGGCACTGATACTGCATTATTAATGCTTTAAAATTACTGTGAAAAAGTAGTTTTATCTGTTCAATTATTCTACAAAGATTTTCAAATACTGTTTGTCTGGGATATGCTGTTATGTCAGCATTTCCTGATAATAAAAACTATGATAATAATATCTCTGCAGGCAAGAAGGGAAAAAGTGGGTACCAAAGAATCTGATTTAAAATGCAACAGATATTCTTATGCATTTTACAGATGCTATCTTACCAAGTTTTAACAGTAATTTAAGGTGATTATCTCTTATTGTTTCTTGTGTTTTTATTTATTTGTTTGTAGACAGAGTCTAACTCTGTAGTCCAGGCTGGCCTTGAACTCATGGTAATCCTCCTGCCTCAGCCTCTTGAGTGCTAGGATTACAGAGGTGCATCACCACACCTAGCACTATTCCCACGTTTAACACATTGAAAAACTGAGGTGCAAACAAAGAAATTTATCTCAGCCTATAATGCAGGAGCTAAGAAACATATATGGTATTACCTAGGTCATCCTAAATCCAAAGATCTTTGTAACATAGTACCTTGCTTTGTCACTCCAGAACCATGTTATACCACACAGTGAACTGAAATCCACTAATAACTTTCCAATCCTTTAATGTCGAAACCAGGAAGTCCCACAGTGAAGGCACTACCAGAAAATACAGGAACACATTCCCATGCCTCTCTCAGAAGAGAGGAAGAAGGTAAGTAGGGGGTAGGAGAGGAAGAAAGGGAAAATATCTAAAAGGAAGACTTAATGAGATAGGTATAAGAATAAGTATTAAGGAAGTCATACCTACTACTCAGATTACTGAGGCCAAATTTTTTTGCAACATTTTGCAACATTCTTACAGGATCATCTTCACCAATACTTTTTCCTTTTTTCAAAGATTTGGGTTTGCTTTTCTGTCTTTCACTAATTGTATGAGTTTGATTGCTTTTATAAACTTCAAATGTTGACCTCTGACTTTCATCTTCATAGCAATTCATTTTATTCAACTGTGAATTCAGAGTATCTTGATACTCTTCTGGTTTTTTGTTTAAGTGTATTCTGGGTATGAAGCCATGAGTTAAAAAGTCACAAGTATCTGTATATATGAATTGTAAAATGTATTCAAACAAATCAGGATGAACTTTGTCTACTACAAAAAGATGACATCCTGCAGAATCTTCATCTTTCCTGTAAACATCTGGAAATTCTAAAGTAGTACCATCTGAAAGAAACAATTTCTGAAAAAAGTCAGCACGCACTGCCAAAATGTATTTATGTGCAGGGAAGATTCTATTGCCAACTTGAAATGTCACATCATGGATATTGTCCATTTCATCTGTTTCCCTCAACAGTTTGCCAAACTCTTCAAAAAAGGATGATGAGGACACAGCTGGAATTTCATAAAGGCTAGAAATAAAACAAAAATAATTTTTACATTCAACAAATTAGATGGAAAGGGCAGCCCTGCCCTTGAAAAGTTTTATTAATCGTAAGTATTATTCACTGAACTTAGAAAATTTTAAGTTTGTAATTCCAAAAACATACGAATATCTCAAAGGCTTACATACTGTATCAACCTTTAAGTTTTTACTATCTCTTTTTTTTTTTCTCTCATGCAAAATGTCAAGAATTAATTTTTCCACGCTAGAGATATAGCTCAGCAGTTTAAGTGCCTGCCTGGCAAGTGCAAGGCCGTGAGCTCAATCCCCAGCACCACAAAAAAAAAAAAAAAAAAAAAGATTCAAAGTTTTCCTTAATTGAAAGCAATGTTATGTCAGTAAGTACATGATAGAAAAAAATATAAATTCAAATGGGTATTTCATTATAATTTTTAAAATTATTATATACCTAGAAATATTTACATACTAGTCAAAAGTAAAGTTTCCATGTGACTCCTCTTACATATCTTTTATTTTACAAGTGATTTTACAAGTGAAAAAAAAAAAAACAAACCCCACATGATTTGAGCAATTACTTCACATCTTAGCCAAAGAACAGGTCTAACACTTAAGTAAAAATAGATAGACATACAATCATCTGCAACCCTTGTTCTTTCAGGAGGATAGGAATGTAATCATATCTTCCCAATCTACATTTCACCTTATCAAGTAGGAGGACAAACTTTCCCGACAGTTGTACTTTCAAATGAAGGATTTTCCAGATGAGACCTTCAATGTGTAAACTGGGGTAGACCTGGACAAACCAGGATGGATGATCACTCTATTTCCCAG
Organism: Dolichotis patagonum; assembly: GCA_004027295.1. Taxonomy (NCBI): domain Eukaryota; kingdom Metazoa; phylum Chordata; class Mammalia; order Rodentia; family Caviidae; genus Dolichotis; species Dolichotis patagonum. The sequence goes on along the minus strand of PVJX010002835.1, from coordinate 66,555 downwards.
ACTTCTTCTCTGTCCACCAGTACTTTTGATATTTATCTTCATTTATCTCTACACTAACAACGTGATTTAGGATATCTGTACTGGGATTCTACCTTACAGATGGCTCCACATCACTTTTTCTTTTGTCAATTCTTATCATACTCAAAGGTGAGAAATGTTTGCAAACCACATAAGAAATATTTAAAATACATTTCTCAGAATGTGAGAACTAAGAGGACATTATAAAGTACTAAAGGTAAATTTTCTATTTGTACGTCTATGTACTTTAAACAATCTCAGCTCTAGTAAAACCAACTGCAAACCTGAGTTAGCCAACATAATAATTTTTCTAAAAGACTTTGCAATAGTTCTTGAATTAAATGTTTACCAGGAGCTACTGAAAACAAACACCCAAGTGATTGTTAGTTTCAAAAATGAAATTTAATAAATAGAGTTGTACCTTGTTTTAGGGTCTGACTGCAGGATTGCAAAGTTACATCCACTTGGATCTGTGCTGACACTAACAGCTCTATGGGCAAAAGTAAGTTTCTCGAGTCGGATTCTTTCATACATACTATTTGTATCAGATACACAAGACACATCTGATGAAGAATTATGCAGATTTGATAAAATGTCTGATAAAAAGAAAATACCATTTATCAAGACTTTGTTACAGCTATTAAAATGATTTAGGATTAAATGGAATAAAAAAACAATTGGAAAAGCGTGAAAACATCTTTTATATACTTGTACATTAACCACATAACAGTTTACCCCGAGCATCACTCACGGAAGTACATTTGTTCACCTACTGACTACCCAAGGAAAGCGCCAATTCTGATATTGAATAAAATTGATAAAATTGTTGTTTCTGTATTTCCTGTAATATTATCTCATAAAAATTAACGAAAGAATGCAATTTTGGGGTCATCCTGTATTTAAATAATTGGACTAGTAAATGGTTAAATCTTTTTAAAGAACTACGTCCCCTTTCTATATGACACAACATTTTTAACATGTAATTGCTGTAGAGAACCTTTGATGGATCAATTATCTATCAGTCATGATTTTTGTCATTTTCAATAAACACATTTTTCATGTTACAGTGAAATTTACCTAGTCAGACTAGCTTTCAAAATTCCACAACTTGCATTAAAACTACATAAACCTTAGGTCTTCATAATCTGCCTATTGATCTATTCCTTCCCTTTCCCTTTTCCCTTTTTTGTATTAATTCAGCAAATATATGAATGACAGTACTATACTACAGCAAATATATGAATGACAGTACTGTGATATAGGAACTATCAGTCTACCCATGATGATACAGCAATAAATTAAGATAATCATTTCCTTGCCTTCACTAAATATGCAATCTAGCAAGGAAAATAGAAATTAAGTGACTATATCTTTACCAGTCAAATCAAGGTTATAAAAGCACATAGTGCTTCCCCATATGCATGAAATTTACATGTAAAGAAAGAATTCTGGCTATAGTGTGAAGAATTTATAAAGTAAAAAAAAAAAATACAGATCCAAAAAAATCTATATTAAATCCAGAAAAATAATAAAAGATGATATAGATTAATGTACCAGATGCCTAATTAGATGCAGGCATAGGATGTCAAAAATAATTGCTTACTAAGATAAAAATGTAAGAGTATGAAGTCATGAATTAGTTCAGTTCCAGGTCCTTACATAGCACTAAGACACAATTCTAAAGGCTTCTAACATTTGCAGATCAACCTGTGTTCTAGTTCCTCTCTCGAACTCTATTTCAGTCTGAGAAGGTTTCACTAATCTTCCCCCAACTCTTAGTTATTCTAGTTTCTACACTCTCAACAAACTTATTGCCAGATGAACTGGTACACAACTACAATCTCAGCTACTCTGGAAGATGAGGCAGAAAGACTGACAAACTAAAGGCAAGACCAGGCAACTTAATCAAACCCTGCCTCAAAACAAAATGAAAACAGGCTAGGTATTTAGCTCAGTGGAAGAGTGCTTGCTGAGCCTGTGCAAATTCCTGAGTTCAACACTCAATACAAAAAAAGGAAGGAGAGGAAACAATGCAAGAAAGGAAGGAGGAAAGGAATGAAGGAGGGAGGAAAGACAGATAGCTGGAGAGATGAAGGGATGCAAGGCAGGAGAGAGGGAAGGAAGGAACGAAGGAAGGAAGATATTTATACATTAGTATCTGTCTCAGTGAACTGTAAATATTTATATACACATCTATTGCCCCTACAAAGCTTATGACTGCCTGAGAACAGCAGCTCATATTTTTTATCATTAACACTTTGCCCTGTTATCTGGCACAGTAACTTACCTTAAATGTTTACAGACTTGAAGAATATGTTAAGAAATAAAATACCACACAGTACATTAATAAATTACTACCAGTTCCTTCAAGGCTTTTACAGTTTTGAAAGTATGTTTTTAATTCTGAATAATCATAAATGTTCTTTGTACATATTTCCACAGTGTAGTAAATTATGTATCCACTCAACAGATCACTTAATGAGAAATTACAATGTACCAAGAAATATAGGAAATGTTAAGGATAGGGTGGAATGTCATATCCCTTGCCATCACTGAAGTTAGTCTAACAGGAGATAGGTATTCAACTGATCACAAAGATAAACATAAACGTTTAAGGGGAAAACTAGTAATAGTTGTGAAGTTAAAGGGCAACAGAAAGGTACTTTTATATTCTGTCCAACTATATGAACTGACCTTTCTTTTCAGAACTTCTTCGTTTTTCTTCAAACCATTTTCCTCTAAATCCTTCTCCATCTTGTGTGACAAATAGAATCTCATTTCTACTTAAAGCAATATCAGAAATGAAGACCTGCCGTGGATAGGCCCATCGACACTGCTTCAGAGAACTGCTGACTGACCGCCAGCAAAATACCTAAAGCCAAATTACACCGAGAAATAAAGCAATACAGCATCTGAACAATCAGTTTGACATTAAAACACAGTATTGTCAAAATAAAAACTCTACCACATTTCAATGTTCATTCTTCCACAGAAAATACACACTATAAAAGTAAACATGATTTTAAAGAACTGTCTTTTAGCAAAGTATTTAGGCAAATGTGAAACATAAAAATTGTTTCAAGGATATGCCCGGTAAATAATTTTGAATATTAACTTGTTTGGAGAAAATAAATCTGTAACAGTGCCACAAAGAAACAAAACCTGAAAGCTAGTAACTAGATGTCAGTTTTGTTGTAGTCACCTATTTCAAACAACAACAAAAAATCACCACTGGGCATGAGAGTACAGGCCTACAATCTCAGCACTCGGGAGGCTGAGACAGAAGGATGCTGTGAGTTCCAGGCCAGCCTGAGCTACAAAGTGAGTTCAAGGCCAGCCTGAATTACATGGTGAGACTCCTGCTCAAAAAACCAAAATAGGTCATGAGTTCGATCCCCAAACAAACAAAAATAAATAAATGAATGAATAATCACCAAATCCAAATTTCACAAAAAGGAAAAAATCAAAAGTCAATCATAAAATTAATTAATCATAAAACTCAAATCATAAAATTTTAAGTCTTAAGAGATAGGAACATTTTAGAGCTCATTAGTTCCCAGTGATTCTACAAGCTTTAGCAGGCCTGAGAAATCAATTAAGAATTACTGAAGAGACTGCACCACAGAGAATACTGAAAGATGACCGATATTAAGTGATCAATCCACTTTATCCAGAGCAGCAACTCAAGTGTGACTGCATTTGAAAAATTAAAACAACCTTTTTTTAAGAAGTCTAATTCCATCATCATCAAATTAAGAAAAAAAAAAAAAAAAAAAAAAACTATACCACAACACACTATTTGCCAAGGTGACTTAAAAGTTATTTAAAGCCAGGCATGCTGCAGATGTCAGTAATCCCCAGCGCTCTAGAATGCCACGGCAAGAATACAGCAAGTTTGAGCCAACTCAGGAGAGACCCTATCTTAGAAAAAAAAGTGATAAAGTGACAGAACTTCAAAAATGACCTGGTTACCTGTATTAAAATTATCCAGGACAGTAAAATTTATGCCTCCAATGAATCAGTACATTCATTATGATTAACTCTTTAATTCCAAAATGTCAAATTTCAAAGTAATTCTTACAACCTCACAAAATATTCTCATATTGCTTTTATTTCTAAGCAAAAAACAGAAAGCTACTATGTTTTCTAGCCATAGGGTACAATTTTTTCAATGTTACTAATATATAATATATATTAAGTATCCCTGTAAATTTATATATGTACATTTGTATTTGAAAACTTAAATATATTTAAATATTTAATTTAAAAGATATAGTATATAATTATCAACATACTTTAAGTATATAGTTCAATACATATTTAAAATTAACAATTTTATTAAAAGAAATGCATTTATATATTTGCACAAGGAACTAAATGTAAAACTCTAAAAGAAGTAATCCTTTATATACTAGTGATCTAGAAATACACTATCTTTCATATATATATTACAGATGGATATCATCTCTGTGTATATGTGTAATAAGTATATTTGTGTGAAACAATCTGGGACAAAATTTCAAACCATACACCAAATTTATAATGTTGCCTGCTTACTGTTTATTAATTTAAGAGCAGTGACACTACATATCTTTTACCTATACAATTTGACATCAATACTCACTTCGTTCCAAAAATTTCAATTTATTTTCATTTTAAAAATTATAAAGGAAATTTTTTAAATTACAGTTTAACATAGCAACAGTGTGTAACACAGATTAAGCACATTTTCTCTGATATACTAGCTCCACACTAATTAGTACTGGATGTCAAAAATAGGGAAACAAAATCATTAGAAATTATCACTAATGTAGCAATATGTTCTCATATTATTAGGTTGCCTATGGCTGTCAACTGAGTATACTACTATACTGCTACATAAAAATATATATGTATATACAGATATATAATAAAATACCCTTCCAGCTCCATCCATTGCAAGAATGCAGAGCTTTTGACCCCCATTTTCTTTCAAATGTTCAGGATCAACTTTGTATTCCATACGACCTCCAGACACAAGAACCTTTTTCAAATTCAGCTGTCTGTGAGGAAAAAAAAAAATTCTAAATTAAATGATACTCTCTAAAACATCCCAACTTAATTTTAAAGAAATGACTATTTAAACAATAACCAATAGGCAACTGTTACAAAAGATGAACTGCAATGATTTGATCTCTGGTATCCCCAGGCTCTCCTTTCTATAAATTTGCAAAGCGGCTATTTCTTTCTGTGGCAAATCCTTCCCTCTCAAAACCTCTACTAACACAGATATACACATTAAATACCTAAACCTCACTAGCTGATGCACAACACATTCACTAAATAACTGGTAACAATATAACTTTCTTATTTCTATTTTAACAGAAAAATAATTTAAACTACAAAATGAAATAGAAATGCTTAATTTCAAATATGATCAATTCTAATGAGTGTCATTAATATTACTAATTAATAACTCAGCCACTAGCCAAAGATTTCATTTTATTTGTATATCTGAGTGTACTACTTTTCAGATGGCTTACTTATATTAAAGAAAAAATTATTAAAATTATATATTAACAATCTGTAGCAAAATACTTTTCACCATGAGCATGTGGACTGATTTATATTCACATAATTAAATGTTATAAAGGAAAGGTTTTGATGGATCTCTGTTTTGTTTTCTGTAGCACCAGAGACTAAACCCAGACCATTCATACTAAGCTACATCCCTGGGCCCTTCTTCAATTTTCAGTTTTGAGACAGAAACATATTTACTTTTTCAAATTTCTGAAACTGAATCATGATCTACAATAATGTCAAAATCGATTATCTAACTGTTAGAGATGATAAACTAACAAACTTAAGTTTATTATTTTCTGGTCATTAATTTCATGAGTGGTATCTGTTTATGAAATTAACCCCGCTATTACCTGTGCAAAAACCTATTTTGTGGCATTTAAATTTAAATCCCTAATGTCTTAAAAGTTAAAAGGGCTACTGTCAAGAACTTTTGCCCACAATTGTGCTTCTATACTCTCCTAGGGTTGTATTTCTGCAAAATTATCTCTGTATTTATACTTATTACTAAAATTATGTAATATAATGAAATATTACCTAAACTCATGAAACAATCTGAAAAGAATGTTTTTCTATAAAAGTTGAATATTTTGAATACAATCAATATGAGCAGTAAAACACTATTGTCAAATCACATACAGATAAATAAACTACAAAAGACTGAAATGTACTTCATAATTATTTTTAAGCATTTGTTCCTTACAGCATTCAAAATGAAATCACAGGGATCATCATTAGTATAGTTTATAAATCAAAGACAGGGAACTCCAACTGGCAGTTTCATCTATGTTTAAAATTAACTTCATGATTCTTTGTTCTGACTTTTTGATTACCCAATTAACTGCTGGTTTTCTGCATATTCTAACATGCTTTCAGGTTAACTACAAGTTACACAAATTGAAAGATAGAAAAAAAAAAAAAAACACCAGTTAGACCTAAACACAGCCTGGATACAAGGCTGATGGTATACAATTATTTTTAAAAATATAATTATTATGCATAAAAGGTTACAGATGAAGCAGTGATGACAATGTCACAAACCAATTATGATCATTCTAATCTGCATACCAAATACATTTAAAAGGAAAAAAAATTGGTCTTATTTAAACAGAATTCAAAAGTACTATTTTACAATTTATGAGAAAATTTTACATACATTCACAAGACCCTTGACAAAAGACAAAAATCATCAAAGGCAAAAATTCCTTAATTCCAAACCCTATTTAATTTTTTCCACTTAACATTGACAGAGCACAGCATAAAGCTGCTAATCATGTATTTGCTGGAGAAATTGTGCTACTAAAATTATGTTTACTTTACAAAAATACACATACTTAGATGCCATCTTCTTGCACTGATAGTCTGCAAGTAAATAAATATCGCCCCTTGTGGTAACACAGACTGTTGCCCCATCACTTGCAGCAACCAAAGACAGATTAATGTCCTTATGATGAAGGGCAGAGACTTGACGAGGAGCAGTTACACACTTTTCTCCGTTGGGATCTAGTAAATAACCTAAAAAATTATACAAACAAATCATAAAACATGCTTTAGACACCCTATTTAGATATTACATACTGTCATGAAAAATGTCTTACCCAGCTGTCCACCATTTAGTCCCATTGTGTAAACAGATTCTTTAGTCCAAAGCACTGTATGAAACCTGCCTGCTGCTACTCCAATAACTGTCCTTCCTTTCAGATATTTTGCCTGCATCTATTCAAAAAGACAACAGAAATGTTCAATTTCTCCTTTAAAATATATGCCATGGAAAATGAGGTTAAGCAAGTGAAAAAAAAGTTGTTCTGTCAATATGACATTTTGCCCACATAGGTTTTATTGCAAATAGTCAGCTTGTTGTTTAAAAAAGAGAGGTTTACCTGTCTGGGCACATTGCAACTGGAAGGTGGAGGAATAATTCCTAACTGATGAAAAAGATTTAGACCAAATGTATAAACACATCCATCTTCAGTTAACACAACAGTATGATCCTTAGCTGCGGCCACTTGGGAACAATTATGACCACTCAGTCCTTCCACAAGTCTGGGAACCTATAATAGAAGATTAACTTTATTATAACAATTATTTATATTAAAATGCAAGTAGAATCTGATGATACTACATTCAAATGATTTAAGTGACATATGGCTGTATCTACTGTATCTCAGCAAAGGGCAGAGAAGCTTAAAATTATATGATCAATGGTTTATGAGCAAAACAGATAAACCCACTAAATACCAATAAAATCATCAATAAATGACTTTTAAGCCCTTACCATATACCAAGTGGAAATGTATAAAGTAAATGATAGACCTCTTCAAAGTAAGCAGTAGCATATTAAAAAAAAAAGAGAGAGAAAGGAATCCACACTTTCCTTCAATAACACAACATACAACTACATATTTCTTTTGGAATCTTCTGCCCTGAATTCAAATTTTTGGCCACCGACTATTTGACCCTAATCAGATTTTTAACTTCCTTCTACCTCATTTTCCTCTTCTGAAAATTAGGCAACCAATAAACGATGCTTTACTAGCATTGGTGGCACACATAAAATAAAGATAACAAAGCCTATGCCTCATGGGGTTGTTATGATACTCCAGATACAATGCATGAAAAGCATAAACAATGCCTGGAATCGATAAATTTTCAAAATACTGGAAGGCAATATACCTCTATCTCCTTTTTAAAGCAGGCTTTAATAGATGGTAAGTATACTAGCAGACTTCTAAAAAAAAATTCTAAAAATAACCTTGCGAGTCAATTTTCTGGTGTGTAATAAACTAGGTTTCCTCCAATTACCACTAAATTTAGGAAGCATAAAAACAATTTTGTGATTACACAGTGAAAATATTGGTTCAATTTTTAGACCAAAGACATCTTAATGAGAAATTAAAAATAAAAACCTAGATATCTTCAAGAAAAGTATTTTACAATTAGTTTTCCCTTTTTTAATCTTAATTCTGGAAATAACTGTAATGATTACTTATATATTCTCCTGACTCAATATTTGTTATAAGCAAAATATTTCCCTTTGATACTCTTACTTTGTAACTAAACTCCTTAATTTGAACATTACACACCAGGAAATAGATATCTTTTTTACTCTATTTTTCAATTGGATATTCTTTTACCCAGAGTTGGGTGAAAAAATTTCCAGTTTATCAAAATTTTAGTGACGTTACATGTATAAAAACATGTAAATTACCAAGCATGTCTGTTCATCTCCATGGCCTAACCGTCCTCCAGGACCATGACCACAGGTATAAACCTGCCCTTTCTGAGACAGAAACACTGCATGAAATTTACAAAGCACCACCTAAGGGAAAAGAAGAGAGTATTATCAAACCTGTCTGAATAAAATATTCTTTGTTTTACAAAGAAAGAAAGAAAGAAAGAAAGAAAGAAAGAAAGAAAGAAAGAAAGAAATGCTAATTATTTCAAAAGGATGATGGGAAAAAGGAATTCATTATATTATTTTGTTTAAGATTTCCTGTAAAACAATAAAAATATATATGCTGTATTTGAAACTGTCTAAAGCCAGGTGTGGTGGCACACTCCTGTAATCCCAGAACTAGGAAGACTGAGGCAGGACTGTCAAACATTCATGGCCAGCCTGGACTACAGAGCCAGACCCTGTTTCAAAAAGACAAAAAAATAAAAAATAAATAAATAAAATAACATTGTCTAAAATCACTGACATGGAACAAACAAGGCAATTATGTGTTAAAGGAACAAAGAAGGCAATTATGTGTTAAATGAAGAAAAATGTAAGCTTTAAGTCTCCAATTACAAAGCCCTTATTTTCCAATTTTATGAAACGCCAAACAGCAAGAACTGAGCAGAATGGAGAATGAAGCATGATTGCAGAATTGTGGCATGAATTATTAATAAAAATAGCAGAAACATTTAAGTAGTATTTTTTGGAAGTAACAATGTCATTTATACAAAAGTAGAAGCAGTATATCCTTTTTATACCTTGATTTTATCTGTATTTTTAATATCATTACATGATTTTATGTAATTTTGAATTTATATTTCTATTTTTCTTTCTCATTTCTTTCACCTCATCTGTTTTGTTTCAACAGCCTTCCTGCCCCAGACTTACATATGCATACACTCTGGAAGACAAGGAAGAACACTGAAATAGCTGAATTGTATTATCAGAAGACCATAGCAGGAGACCAACGTCAGTTTTAAACAGGCACATACCTAAACACTAGGTCATAGTTTGCAATTTTCAATGCATCTAATATTCACTACGCTTATTCTACTTTAATACTTTTTAAAAAACATTTGCATTTCTACTTCTTAGGATATAAAATGATGAGTAACAAATAGAGACATCCTAGAATCATTTTCCAGAAAGTTGAGGCCTTTAGTAAAATAAGAAAATTATCAACTGAACTATAAGCTTCAAATACTTCCTTAGACTACGTAGAGTTCTGTAAATGCAACCTGCCTGTTTAAAAAAGAAAAGGTAATACAAAGGTCACTCTCATTTAGCTACACTACAAAAATCTTTTTAAAAAGTTTAAAGTGAAACTCAAATTTGTGTAAGTTCGAATTGTTTTTGATTTTTGGTACCAGGAATTGAACAGGCAGCACTTATGCTGCTAAACTATATCCCTGGCCCCTAAGTTCAAAGGTTCAAGGAAAAAATAATTTATGAGTTTAGAAGAAAACCATTCTATAATTTTTGGGCTCTACTATTAAAGAAACAATGAAACCAGAATTTTTAAATCTTCCAACTTTAAAACTTCTAAATTTTTAAAACAAGGCAATTAAGCATAGTTTTTCAAGTTAATGCTCTAGAACGTATCTATAATCTAATGTTAATAATCACCATCTGCTGATAGTTAACTCTTCTGCCATTATACTACCAGAATCAGCTTTCCTCAGCGTCTCAGCTAACTCATTTAATCAGTGCTCAGTAAGCATTCCCACTTGCTTCCTCTCCCCTGAGCAAAATCACTGCTTTCCTTCCCTCAAATCTGTTCTTATACTACTTGCTTTACCCTCATTCTGTGGTAAATAAAAACTCCTTAACCCTGAATTACTTCAGAAAATAATTCTTAGTATACTGATCCACACATAACCCTATCAAACACATATGTTCAATTCCTTTATATTATATATCTTAGGATCAGAAGGTTCAACCAGTCCCTGGCTTCTCAAGAGTGCCATTATTCCTTTACTCTTATGTTAAAAACTCCCTGCTCCATAACACTTCATGAAATCTAGCTATATCATCTACCAAGTCAGGAACAAAGTATTCTTTCTCAGGTGCCAATTCTTATCAATCGTTAATGACTACTAAAGAACCACCATTTTAAGGATTTTTCTGACTTTTCACTGCCTATCCTAAATTCTTTGCAGGTCTATCCATATGACCTACCCGAAATCAAGATTTTTGTGATATTACTCCACAGTGGGGACCAGGCTGTACAAGGACTGGTAGGGGGATACTGACCACAGTGCTCACTGCAAGATAACTTCTGCTGAGGACAACAGAAAAAAAGTTGGTTCCCTATTACTTGTACAGGATGCAGTGAACAAATGTTCCCCTTTTCACCTTTACCTCTTAAGAAGTATACCTGTTTTTCAAAACTGTGTCACAAATGATGCATGACCCCATCCTCCTGTGCTGGCTGATATTAAATGAGCTGACCTCATAGGCTGGTGAGCTTGTTTGCTAGAAGCAAGTCTCCTCTTGGTCCCCCGTGAATTTTAAAATTTTATCTCTGTCTTTCTTTCAACCTTGTTGACTCCCTAACAGGTATATGAGGGTCTGATCAGCTCCCAACAACTCCAGTCACTTTTCATTCACATATAGGTACCTCTTCCTGGCTTCTAAAATGATGCGTTCTCTAGAATTTAACCCTTCTATTGTTATTTCTTTAAAATTGCTTGTTACGAGACTCTGGGAGGCTGATGTACAAGGATCACAAATTTCAGCCCGGCCTGGACAATGCGGTAGTGACTCAGAGACCCTGTCTCAAAATAAAAAGGGGTTTTGGATGTAGCTCAGTCCAAAGGTCTTGGGTTCAATCCCCAGTACTGCAGGGGTAAAGTAATTATTGGTTATGATCCATTAGATCATCACTTCCGGTTAAAAAAAAAAAAACAAAACTCTAGGCTCTGTATGCTACACAGAGTTCTAAATATAGTGGCCATATAACATATTATCCAAACATTTTTTGAGAAAGAGAGTAATATTAATAATTGCCACAGACCAGAACTATTCAATGCAAACCAGGTATGTATGGTCAAAGTAGTTCTAAAAAGTGAGAGTTCAATTTCAGAACATGAGCTAAGTATTTGTATGTGATATTTGTACGTGAGATGAAAGCAGAATAGTGCCAGTTTGCGGGGGAGGTCAAAGTTGCTTTATGAACTTCAAAATGCATATAAAAGCAGAAAGTAGAGGGACACATGAGTTCACATGTCAGTTTAGCAACAATGAAACCTGACATCCAAAGCCACAGAGCAAACATGAATTAGCAAAAAAATTTTAAGAAGGCAATTAGCTTTGTTTTTTAAAGAAATGAATGTAGACCCTTGACTCTTGCTATAGGGTCAAATTAAGATTCTGTCATTGTTCAAGAAAAAACTGGAAAAAGGCTTTGCAACTACATTCATCCTATTGTTCAAATTAGAATTCTCCCACAGGGCTTGGTTCACAGTCTAGTGTTACTGGAAGACAGTAGAAAACTTTAAGGGGTAAGGCCTCATGGTAGATTTTAGGTCTTTAGGAGTATGTCCTTGAAGGGAACTATAAGACACCAATCTCTCACACTCTTTTGACTCACTACACAGACCCCATCTTGCTGTACTCATTCACCACAGGCACAAAAGCAACCAAAAGATCATGAACTGGATTCTTGAAAATTGTGAGTCAAGGCCATGTATAGTGGCTCACACACATAATCCCAGCTATTTGGGAGGCTGAAGCACGAAAATCACAAATTCAAGCCCTGCCTGGAGAATTTAGGGAAATCTTGTTTTAAGATAAGCATAAAAAGAGCTGAAAGTATATAGATCAACTTCTCCAGGTTCAATCCATAGACTCACACACGGAAAGAGAAAGAAAAAGAGAAAGAGACAGAGTACAAGCAAGTTGGTACCTTTCTTCTCTCTTAAGTAAATCTTCCCTTTTTTTTACTGCCTCAGGCATTTTCTATACTAACACAAAGCTATCTGTTCTTGAGACAGAAGTTAACTTAACAGACGTGGTATAATATTTAGAAATTATAAGATGAAATTTATAACATTAAAAATTAAGTACAAAAAGTTTAGAAGTAGCAAAAGTAACATTTCGGACTTAAGTTTAAATATCTTATAAGATTGTCCAGAATACAATTTAAATGAAATTTAAGGGCTAGGGATACAGCTCAGTGGCACAAGTGCCTGCCTCACAAGTACAAGGTCATGAGTTCAATTCCTGGTACCAAAAAGAAAAAAACAAACAAAGAAGTTTAAGAGAAAGGATGAGGAAAAATAAATTGTACACGCATACACACAAAATATTCTACAGAGAGTACGTGAAAAATAGCCGAATACAGTAGAATATATAATCCAGCAGAAAAATTTAAGAGCAAAGACCAAACCTTTAAAATTTTATCAATTAAAGTTATACTATTACTTCCATGTATGAACTCAGATTTGTTTATCAAAAATGACACTGAACTTTAACAAATTCACCAAAGAAAAACTAAGGAATTCTAATTCTCAAGTAAAAACATAAACCAGAAAATTAACAGAAGCTTTTCTTTCTTTATATCAGTGTCATGTAGCATCTTCTAATTTCTAACACTGCATGCACAAAGCTATTTTTAGGATATTCTAAATAGTCTAATATGATTAAGGCTAATAATACCAATTCAATATATTCAACAAAATTAACATAATCCAAGTGAAAAGCTGAACCATCAAATACAAAAAATTCTAATGTCTAAAGTACATAGATTGCATTTCAAAATACCTGCTTGATATAGACACTACTCCTGGAAAACAGATCCACCAATTCTGGATGATGCTTGCTGTTCTGGCTTCCATGACCCAGAGTAAAATTTGTATTATCACCCCAGGTATACACATCTGTAGGATCTGAAATGAAAAGTGTTTTTATACTTTTATACTTTAAAACAAACATCAGCTTGAGTTCAAATACACACTGTTAATTACTTCACCTAAAACATGATTCTTGACAAGAATTAATTTTCCATATTTAGAAAAATGGAATAATTTTTAAAATTGTAAGTCTATTAATATATTAAATAATTCTACAAAATTCTAGAAGTAAAACATTCAAACCACAGGACAAAGGGAATTGGAAAGGAATACAGGAAAGTTACAAGCTTAAACCAGATTGCAACACAGAGAAATCAAGGGGTCTAGGAGCTCACCCCAGCTCCTGGGAAGGAGAAGCTGGCAGATGCAAGGTAAGTACCAGCAGCTCCAGGCAGAAACACTGGACTGAGCAGGCAGTGCAGGCCACAGGATGAGACACTGCTGATGAAAACTGTAAAAATGGCAGGGGTTTCATTCCATGTGGGCTCCTTCCACACAGTGGGCAATAGCTGGAAAGGGAATCCAGTGCAATACCCACCATATTACCTGAGAGTGCTTAATCAAGCACCATTTCGGGGAGGGATTGAGGACTTAAATCTGGGACTCAGATCAACTAAAAGATCAACTTTATTTCAGGGTTCTCAATGTAACATTCCCAGAGTGACTGACCTAGAGGCAACTATAGGAGACAGCAAGGACAGGAGTACCCTAGTGACAGAAGCCAGTGAGAAAATTAATTAAGCCCAGGCAGTAAAGGACATAGGCCCCATACTCCAAGCTAAGAAGCCAGGCCAGGCTTGTGTGATGTCCAGAAATTGCTAGATCTGACAGTGCCAGAATTAATTCTATAAACCCTGCCCTGCTGCCTATATCCAGCACAGATCTGAGGTCTGACTGTTTTCCCATCTAGCAAAGTGAGCATGAACATGCCTTAATCTGGACAGTTGCCCCAGCCTGGAATAAACAGAGAGGCCTCTGGAACACAGGGCATATCACAAACCCACAGGCCTTAAAACCACATGGAAAAAAGAGTCATGACTTGCTGGTTATAAAACTCTGGGTTCTGGAAAGAAACTATTCATTCAAATACAAAGAGAAAAAAATACTTTTTTCCTACTGTTAGACTCATTTGTTGTTACTTTTCTTTCCTCCTTTCTTCTTCACTGCTCTACTGCAGATTTGGGGAATATTCCTTTCTCCCTTTTTTAACCTCTTTTTTTCTTTATTTATTCCCTTTTAATTTTTTCCTGTTAATGATTTTTTATTCTCCATATTTATTCTTTTTTCTCCCTTCATGTTTTTTTCTGTTACCTATATCTCATTGTATAAATGCTCTTAGTAAGATCTTTTGTCTCATTTTCTCTTCTTGTTTTCACTTTCCATTGCTTAATTTTTCAAATTTTTCTTCTTTCATTCTTGCATTCCCAATCCCAAATAACCTTACTGGTATAACCATCGAGTTTTATTAATCATTAATTAACTCTATGTTATTACTGCAGAGTTCTTTTCTATTGCCAGTGGAAGTACATTTGTCACATTTAGTAGATATTTACTGGATGTCAATATTAGTCTATGTTACTGTTTGTACTATAACTATAGATATCTTCTCTACGGTTAGGTTGGTACATTATAGGTTGGTGATGGCAAACCTTTCAGAGCTTTTCATGACAACAGCCCACTGCAGCAGGCAGTGGGTTTACCACCACTGTTACAGGGGCTTATGATACATCATTATCCAGTTTGGCATAGACCACATTATTGGTATTGTTGCTAATTAACTTGCTACTGCCAGGGTCCCATAGTTGTTGCTATTAACAGGTTTTACAGGTTTTCTCCATATACCAACATTTGGATTAGCTTTTTGTCACTAACAATGATTCACTCCTGGAGAATTGGGCAATGGGGCAATTATACTACATCCTCCCTTACCAAATTGACAGGGAGTCAGATCATAGGACACAAGCAAAAGACTATATTTAGCCACGACCAGAGTGTATCACTAAAAAGCAGACTAAAAAGTTCTCCATACTAGTAACAGTCTTTCTACTTAAAATACCTGAAAACCTCAACACAAAACAAAAAAAAAAAAGCAGAAATATGAAAAGAGAAGACCACTCAAATGCCCCCCTAAACTCCCAACTCCCAAATGGCCAATCCAGGGAACACCAGGAAGGGAAAGCAAACTAAACCCAACTAAATTATTCCAAAGGATAACAGTCAATTAAAAAAAGATCAGTACAACACTTAGTGGATGCAATAAAATATTCAGGGAAATTACAGAAGTCAATAATAAAAAGCTAGATGTGTCTAACAAAACAATATAAAACATCAATGGCCAGTTTAGATAAGAATCAGACTTCATATGAAAAGGTTCTATTCAGGAATATATGAAATTAAAAATTATATTGAAAAGTCTGGGCACAGAACTGACCAACGTGAGAACAGAGCAGAGTTTGAAGACAGAGTTCCAATAAAAGACCAACAATTGAGAGGTACAGTGGTACCTTGGTTAATAAACTTAATTTGTTGTACAATTTTGGAAAACATGGCCACACTGTTTTGTGTGGGAAAGATGGCCATGATTGTGTTTGTCAACCAAAATAAAGTTTGTAAACAAAATCACACTTTTGCCAAATGCTTCTGTTTGTAAACCAAACTGTTGGCAAACAAAAAAAGCATTTGTGAATTGAGGTATCACTGTAACTTAAAAACAAGAGAGCAAGGCCAGGGATATAGCTTAGTGGCATAAGCACCTGCCTGGCAAGTACAAGGTCCCAAGTTCAATTCCAGGTACCAAAAGGAAAAAAAAAAGAACAAGAGAAAATTGAAAAATAGTCCCAACAGCTGCCAGATGAAGCAAAGACTAATGTAACATTAGTTACATTAAACATAAAACATATGTTACATTAAACATAAAACATTAAACATAAAAGGTAAAAAGTCAGAATTACATTTTAAAAAGTTTATAGAAAGAATGGCAGAAAACTTTCCAAATATAGGGGAAAAATTAAACACACAGTTGAGGCACAGAATTCCAAATAGCCACAATCAAAAAAGAACTTGTCCACAACACATTATAGTCAAAATCCTGTAAGTTCAACACAGAGACAGAATCTTAAAAGATGTCAGAAAAGCTACAGAATACTCAGAAAGGTAAACCCACTAGAATTATAGTAAACGTTTCAACACACACATTCAAAGCCAGGGAGCTTGGAGTGAGGTGTTTCAACTGCTAAAAGAAACCAGCTATCAACCCAGACCTACAGAGCCTACCAAACGCTTACAAAATTGATGGAGAAATAAGGTGTTTTCATTACAAACAGCACCTCAAAAAATTCAAAACCACTCAACCAATATTACAAAAGATTCTCTAGAATGACTGAGAAAGAGAAAATGAAGTCAACAATACCAAAAAGTCAAGTAGAATGACCACACCAGAGTAAGCAGTTAAGCAGAAAAGAGGGGAGAGACTATAGGAAATAGGAAAACTGTGCAGTGACAAGAAGAATGCAGTATCTTTCAGTAGTAACATTCTTTATAAATGGTATAAGTGATGCCAATTTTCCAATCAAAAGACAAAGATGGGCAGAAACAAAACCCAACCATAAGCTGTATACACATTTACTCCAAAAGGAAATTGACAGATTAAAAATCAAAGGATATAAAACAATACTCCACACAACAGGTACTTGGAAAAAAATCAGGAATAGCTATCCTAATTTCAGATAAGTAGACTTCAAGCCAAAACTGATCAGAAGAGGCAAAGTAAGTCAATACACATAGAGAACAATTCAACAGGAAGAATAACAATTATAAACATTCATGTACCAAATGCCCATGTGCCCAACTTCACAAAACAAACACCACTGGACATAAAAATTGAGAAAAAACAACACAAATATAATGGGAGACATCAATAACTCACAAATAGAGAAATCAACTAGCCAAAAAATCAACAAGAAATACCAAAGTTCAAACAAAGCATATCTGCTAACACCACTCCTGTTCAATAGCCAGAGCAATCAGGCAAGTAAAGAAACAAAGGGGATCCATATAGGAAAGAAGTCACTTATTATTATTTGCAGAAGACATTATCTGCTACATAGAAGACCCCTAAAATTACAACAAAATATTCCAGAATTAATAATCTAATTTGATAGCATAGCAGGATACAAAGTCAACACACAAAAATCTAGCATTCCTGTATACCAATAATAAACTCATAAAGCATGAAATTAGGGAAACAATATAATTCATAAGAAAAACTGCAGTACTATGAAAAAGGAGATCAAAGAGGACATTAAAAAATGGAAAGCTATCTTTTCTTCCTGAAGAGGTAGAATACTGTCAAAAGGGCCACATTTCCAAACTTCATATACAGATTTAATGTAATCTCAAACAAAATACCAACACCATGTCTCATAGAGAAAACTATCTTACAATTCTTTTGGAACCAGAAGAAACTGACAATGGCAAAAGCAATCCTGGAGAACAAGAGCAAGGCAAGAAGCATCACAATCTCAAAATTCAATTTATGACTACAAAGCTACAGTGATAAAAATAGCATGGTACTGGCAAAAAGAAAAAAAGACATGTAGCTCAGTGGAACAGAACAGAGGATGCAGAAACACCTCCAGACACATTCAACTACCTGATCTCTGACAAAAGCGCCAAAACTGTGTGCTGGAGTAAAGATAATCCCATTGATAAATGATGCTGGGAAAACTGGCTATGCGCACACTAAAGATTGTATATAGTTCCATGTTTCTTGCTGTACTAAATTAACATCAAAATGGATCAAAGATCTAAATGTTAAAACAAAGCCTGCTTGAAGATAAAATAGTTAACACTCTTGAAGACATAGGTATAGGCAAGGGTTTTCTAAACAGAACCCTAGCAGCACAATAACATCATGAACAACTAGGATCCTATCAAGTTAAAAACCTTCCACGCAGCAAAAGAATTAATGGAGTGAAGAAATAAGCTACAGGATGGGGGAGGGGGGTACCTATTCATTGGCTAAAGGACTAATATCTAGAATATATAAAGAACTCAAAATAATGGTCCCTGAAATAAAAGACTCAGTCAAAATATAGGCAACTGAAATGAATAGAGGATGTCTTAAAAAATACACATGGTCAATGAACACATGAAAAAAAAGTCCAATACCTTCAGCCATTAGAGAAATGTAAATTGAAATAGCACCAAGATTCCATTTTACCCCAGAAACAATGGCCATCATCAAAAAATCAAAGAATAAAAAATGCTGATGAGAGTTAGAAACAAAAGAAACTTTTATAAATTGGAATGGAATGTAAACTAGTATAAGCATTATGGAAATTAGTATAGAAATTCCACGAAACAAGAAATTCCATTTGACCCACACATTCCTCTTCTATTTTCCCCAAAAGTCAAAGACTAACATTATAGTGATACATGCATACACATGTTTATAGCACCACAATTCACTATAACTGTACCTTGGAATTAGTCTATATGTCCATCAGTAAATGAATGAAGAAAATGTAGTATTTATACACAATGGAGTACTATTCTGCTAAAAGGAAGGATAAACTTGAGGCACTTGTA
This sequence comes from Dolichotis patagonum, assembly GCA_004027295.1. Taxonomy (NCBI): domain Eukaryota; kingdom Metazoa; phylum Chordata; class Mammalia; order Rodentia; family Caviidae; genus Dolichotis; species Dolichotis patagonum. The sequence goes on along the minus strand of PVJX010002835.1, from coordinate 47,316 downwards.
GGTAAATAGATGAACTATAATATTACGTGAAAGAAATCAGACGTACAAGCTTAATTATTGCATGGTTTCTCTTATATGAGAAACTCAAAATATCAATAAAAAACAAAATTTAAAAATGAATACTAGGAAACAGGGAAATAGATCCTTTGCAAATGGGAATGTGACCAAGAGATGGAAAGAGGGAGGAAGGACAGAGGAAGAGAGTTAAACAAACAAAAAGAATTGAGATATTTTAGATACATGTACCAATTCCCCACAATAAATGTGACTATTATGTACTAACCGTACTAAACACTAGAAATTGAAAAAAAAGTATAATGAAGGATTTTTAAATTAAAAAAAAGAATAGAAAAGAAAAAAAAAAAATCACAGGGCAAATCTGTCTCCAGTGTAAATGACCAAACATTTGTTCCTGGGTTTTTTTTAGCAGCTAAAGTTCAACCTCCAAATGAGCCAATCATCATTTGTTATATCTACTTAGTTTCTATGAAAATAATATATATAGTTAAATGTATTATTAATTCACACACATAAATGCTCTAAATGAAACTAAGGGTATTTTTACTCTTACACAGGAACACTAACTTTCAACTGTTTGCTCTTGATAGATATAAATCACAATACTGTTTAGGATAAGATTCTATTAAACTGGGATAGAAATCATAGCCAAGTTTATGATATAAATCATTTTTATTCTGGCAGGCTCACAGAGTCCTGAATGTACTTATAACTATTACCTGCAAATATATTATTCAAAGTAAAAATGAAGAATAGATTCTCATTTGTCTTAGATGCAAACTATACAGTACCCCATTTAAATCTTTTTTGCCAATTTCCATTTCCAAAGCCCAGCATCCAAAAAGCAAACAAATTAGAGGCCTAAAGTGAAATTATAATGTATAGGTAGAATAATTATTTCCATTCTTTTTATACTGTAACTCAAATGCTGATATTATTTTTTTGATTTACATCAATCACCTTAGAATAGCTACAATTCTGTCTTCCCAATTTTTATTTTTATAGACATGTATGAAAGAAAATTGAACAATGCAAAACGAAGTGTTTTTAATATAAAAGCAACACTATCAAAATATACCAAAATAAAGGTATTTTGCAAATACCCAAACACAAATCTCCCCCATTATTTTAATATGAATAAAATTTCATTGAAATTTTTCTAAGCTGAACCTCAATGGACTATTTATTTGTTTTGTTTTGTTTTGTTTTTGTTTTTTGGTACCAGGGATTGAACTCAAGACCTTGCACTTGCCAAGCACGTGTTTACCACACTGAGCTAAATCCCCAGCCCCCTCAATGGAATATTTCTGTGGAATTTTCTTACCAGTACTTTTGAATACTACATGAGTTGGTCTATCCTTCATTAGAAGATCCAAAGCTGACAAGCCTTCTTTATCTTGTATATACAGACTAACACCATGCTAGAAAAAGAAAATACATGTGAGTATATATTGTATCAATTTACCTATAATTTCTTATTCTTCAATGTCAAAATCAGATTATCAAGCCCACAAAGACATAGTGAAAAAAAAAGTTTAATAATGATCTCTTGTGGTCATACATATTTTTCTCTCACATTTAGAAGAAAACTAAGAAAAATAAAATATCTAATTTTTGGTGGGGAGAGGAGGACAAGAAAACTGCTTCAAAATTGGGAGCAAAAATTAAACATTTTTTTCTTTGAGTTATCTTAGTACTCTGTTAAACTAATACAGTAAGAGAGGTCTGTTTGCCTAAAAGGCCGTATTTCTGCTGCAACAGCATGCTTGAGAAAATTACCCACAGGAAACCAAGATTTAAGAAACAAGTTAGAATTCAAAAGATGCAGTTGTCAGCTAGCTCAAGCCACTGGACCTGCCAGATGGCCCCAATTCATTTGTTTTTCTTCTTTATACACCCCTGTATGAGTTCACAAGTTCAGGGGAGTAACCATAGATGCCACCTTTTTGTGACATTATCAGTGCTTCAGGATGTTACGAGACCTTATATATCTGGTTGACACATAGAATGTGGGCACTGGGCAGTATGGTCACCCTGAGATAAGCCTGTTTGCTCCCCTTTTTGTAGTTTTTATGACTAATTAAGGGAGAGGAGGTGGACTTTTGGGGATTTGGCCAAAGTTCACTCATTGTTTAAAGTCCAACTACTAGCTAAGCATCTAAGCTATCATCTATAGGCCATAAAATAAGCGATGTTTTCAAGACTAGGATTCCGCGGATTTCAAAGACAAAAGGGCAAAGAAAAGAAACCAAATAGTGGGGTTAAGAATGCCCTCATACTGTGACTGTATCTGTGTATATACACTTGTATAAATACATTCACTTTTTGTAGCTAAAGAGCCATATTTTGTGTCTTTACAAGTAAGGGTTACACAGAGTCAAAGGCAATGGCAGTACAATATTTAAATTGGGATAAACTCTTCATAGTGCAATTATCTATGTCCCACCTCTTTTTGCCTAGAAGTTTATTATATCTATTATTGATATTAAGACAGTATTTTATTTCTATTTTGTATGTATTTTTTTATCTTTCCACTTACAGCATTACTTGTAGTCTACAAATTACGTAGTTAGACTGTTAAAATGTGAGTATCTACACATGTATCATAAGGAAACATTTAAAGTATAATTTCATCTTTTCAATTCAAACATGAAATTGAATATCTTCTGTCTCGTGTTTTTAAATGCTATTATACTATCGGCATACTTTTCTACCTTTTTAAACAAGAGGAAGATGAAAAAAAGCAATTAAATTCAGATTATTTCAGTTTAGTTCATGGCAGTTATTAAATATAAAATATTACTCTTTTCCAAGAATAACTTAATATTTCTGACAGTTTAATAAAGCTTTCAACAACTACTTAGATTTGTTTATTTTAAGTACTGGTAGTCAACTGCCTGTCACATACAGTTTACCTGATAGTTATAAACTGAAATGAACTATGAAGGCCTTTAAAACTCTAACGGTGATAATGGTAGTATACTTTGTTTGTGTTACTTGAAAAAACGCAATCTTCCCTTACATCATTAACAATGCATTTCTATAAAACCAATTTAGTTTCCTTATGTTCCAGATGGTTATAATACCTGATTCCACAAGGTCTGCCAATTAAAAAAAGATATTATAGTTCACTCTTAAGTAAAACAAAAGTCAGAAGTGACTGTCTAAGGTCTTAGTAAATTTAAAATTGTGTATTTCAAAAACAGATATAGGGCCTGGGGATTTAGCTCAGTGGCATAAGCGCCTGCTTTGCAAGCGCGATGTCGTGAGTTCGATCCCTGGTACCGCAAAAAAAAAAAAAAAAAAAAAAAAAAAAAAAAAAAAAAAAAAAAAAAAAAAAAAAAAAAAAAAAAAAAAAAAAAAAAAAAGGAAAAAGAGATATAATAACAGATATAAAAGAGAAAACAGATATAATAAATCCTTCCAGGGAAGACCTGAACTTGGCCTTTACAAGCATAAAAAGGGTAGATTCTAGGGCTGAGAGTTCCAAACTATAAATCTGATAAATGAGAATTTAGTAAGTTAGATTTTAAGAGTTTATTTTGCCATTTTTATAAATTCGCTGAAATTTTATATAAGCCACTTGGCCCCTATTAAAACCATACTCATTTGCATCATCCTAACTAGACTCAAACGCCTAAACGACCACTGACATTTTGCCTTTAGAGCTTCGGAGTACACTCTGACACTTTCTGATGTTTATATTAAATTCTAAAGGTTAGTACCAGCATGTAGTCTATCCTACTTACTCACAGATCAACCCTTTATACACATAACCAAAACAGCAGATAAATTTGTTAACTTATTAAACAGCATATAAGTATATGCTAGGCTTTACACATAGCCTAAAGGACACAAAATTTCAAAATTATTTAAAACGAAGTCCCAAATTTTGAAAAATGAATGACAACCCACCTCCCATAGACAGCAGGAAACCCTTCTCAAGCTCAGCCAAACCGTCGATGATCCAAAATTTCAGCAACAAACTACAAAAATGCCACTGTTTCATAGGTAGGAAATGTAAGAGCAAAGCCAATTGATATTTTCACTCTTACTAACCTATCTTTCCTATAAAAGAGATTACTTAGGGAGTTAAGAAAGATTATAAAAAGGTAATTAAGAACACCATATTTTGCATATGAATTCACTGGACCATTAATAAACTTAAAATCTTTGCTGATATTCACTAAAGGAAAAAAGTTATAGGTAAAACTGAAATTTGAAGAACTTTATTTTAAGATGACTCACTAAACCCCATAGCTGAAAATAACCTGATATTTTACTAATATACATTAAAAATCATTTTGATCAGTAAATACTACCACATAAAAGCTACTATGTAAATATTTTTTAAAGTCAAAAAATGAGATGTCTAACGATAAGCTTCCTAAGTTGACTGCAAGTTCCTTAAGGACAAGACCTGTTTTGTTCTTTTTTTGGAGGCTGCACAAACATGATAAAATGCGTACACAAAATAGTGTTGTTAAGTTTAAAGTTCAGGACTTCTGATGGTTTTTAATTTGTATTCCTTAGCTAAATGACATTGGGGTATATCTCAAAACATTTCATTCAAACAGGTTTAATCTTTTTTTTTTTTTTTGGTACCGGGGATTGAACTTATGACCTCGCACTTGCCAGGCAGGCACTTAAGCCACTGAGCTAAATCCCCGGCCCCAAACAGGTTTAATCTAATGAATGAAAAATTTCTTATAAATTAAGCTAAATTTATCAATTTTTTACAACTATAAATATTTTATCCTAAAAAAGAAATGAACATATTACTCAAAATATATACAAAGATGATGTTCAGCTAGTACCTTTTAAAGTGGTTAATAATACAGTAAATCCCCAGCTTAGGAACATTCAGGTTGCAAACTTTCACAGATAGGAACAGAACTCACATTAAACACTTGTAGATGTGAACAAATTGTAAAAGTAGCTGACATATTTACCTTACCATTTTAAGCTAACTGTAAAAAGTTTATTTACAGTATTATTGTGGGGGTTTTTTTATGCTTTACATTGTATATCTGTGTCAAAGATATAAAAGACTCAATTTGTCAGACATGAACAAATCCAACTTATGAATGTTCACCTGGAACAGAACTGACTTGTAAATCAGGAACTTTATTATAGGCAGCTAATTTAGGAAAAAATTAATACAGAGTCAGAAAGAGACAGGTCCTCAAGAAAATCAGTACAGAAGATGAGAATACATCAAAACTCTGGTTGGTAACTTGAGGAAGAGATCAAAGTTACAACGGCCAGACCTGCATACTTCCCCAAGGGAGAAAATTTGAGATTATACAGTAATCAGTACCACCCAGTCTATTAAATTCACATATGCACTGGACACATGGACACTTGGATGGGTGACCAGAACTGCTGGACTCATCCATTATTCAAAATGTTCCTGTTTTAGAAGTCATAGATAAGCCAAGATTAATGATGTCAGCTATACACCCTTGCTATGTGTACCGCTTCCCTATGGATCAATATTAGCTAACCAGCTACACTTGTAACCTTACTGGATGATTACAGTCTGACCCATGTGGTACCCACATCATGATCTTGCTCTACAAAAAACACTGTTGGAGAAATGATCTCTGTGGCAACCCACTTTCAGCACCCCTCCCTTCTTTGAGGAGCTACTTGTCTCTCAACAAATCTTACCTGCTCTTAACCCCTTTGTTCCTTGAAATTCATTCTTCACTTTGATTTTGAGGCACATGAACCATACCATCTGACATCTATCAAATTGGGAGTTATATTTTTCCTACATCAATAATATACTCATTTAAGAGTAACATATGTTTTTAAAAATACTAAACAATCTTGTTTAAAAAAATTAATTGGGATGCCATTACTCTGGCATTGCTCTAACACTTTTAAGTTTATATAAGCAAACCAAAGTCCAACATAAGCAAAATTAACGCGTAAATAGGATCGTTTCACTCTGGCTAATTAAACCTATTTTCTTAGTCTTACTTGTGCCATCAGCCCAACAGTTCATTATGTACTGTAAATTTTGATATATGTTTAAAATTTTACATCATGAAGTTAAACTTGAAAACTCATGAGATTTTAATTTCAAAGATAAACTGTAATAATAAATAAATATCAAACAAGTTATAAGAACAAATATAAATCTTAGAAAGGAGGATATATGAAAAGGATTAAGAAAAACATATGACTGATTAAATAAACAAATGACATTTACCTTCAACAGAGACCAGACACAATCAATATGTCCATAAAAAATGCTCCTGTGCAAAGCTGTCCAACCAGACTCCTTGTCTTTCACTAGTGGATCCACTCCTTTCTCAATAAGCCAATCTAACACTCCTTTCTTTCCACAGGAGGAAACGAGATGGAGGGCATTTCTGCCAAAGGCATCTTTGATAGTTGCAGCATTGTAACAATGACTGGAGAGGAAAGCCTTAATCTGGTTTTCGCTCCCCTTTGTTACAACAGAAAGGACGTCCAAAGCATGCTTCAGTGATCGACATTTTGGTGTGCAGTCAGGAACAGAGGAATTCATCCTAATTGTTTTACTTCAGAATACAAAGTAAGGCTGAGTTTTTAAAAATGGAAAAGCCAGGACATGAATGTGCTATTTAGGAAGAATTATAAAGAATAAATTACCCTTTGGGGTTATAATTGAAATCTTCACAGCAGTATTATAAAACTATATATCTTTATATAATCTCTTTGACACTTAAATCAAAAAACTGTAAATAATTCTATATAAAGTTCATACAAATACAAGTTCATTTTTAAAAAATTCCACAGTTCATAAATTATTCCTGGAGTCCAGCACCAAGGGGGAGTGAGGAGGGGAACTCCCCCTCCACACTATCTGATTCTTTTAAATATCCATAATTGCAAAGGTGACCTGTAAGAGAAAGAAAAAAGAAAAAGTAAAAAATAAAATCTCTTACTTTCCTTAAGTATTTTATAATACAACCATCAACACATTTAAATGTGCTTAATCCCTAGTTAAAAAAAAAAAAAGCTACCTTTTTTTTTATATCTACAGCATCTACATTTACATTAGTTACCCTTGCCTCCTTTTTCTCTACTTTCAAGGTTAAAGTCAACCTCTAGAAGATGTGATTGAAATACATGGTATTTATTTAAATTGAAATATACAGTGTTTGTAATTGAAAATATATGGAATTAAATTTTTTAGAAGTTAAATTACTTCCACTCAAAGTTTTCCTCCTCACTTCAATCACATTTATCTCATTGTTCTTGCCAGTTTTTGAAGTATTCTGAAGTCCTTTTTGATGGGTTCAACTGTACTGTAGTGACTGTCTTGATGTCCTGAATAAATTCAAAACATATACCTTTCAGGGTCATTTTTTATCTCTGAGGAAGAGTCAGAGTCTGCACAGTGTCAGATGTGATGAAGGAGGTGAAGACACACCACACCATAACATTTTACAAAACTTGCCTTCCATTCATCTTACCTTGAAAAGACTAGAAAGTGGGCTTCCAGAAATGTTCAGAAAATGGCAAGAACAGGACAACTGTTGAAAGTGAAGGGGAGTATTTGAGGGTGAGTATTTGAGGGTAATGGCAATGTGTCCTTTACTGTTTTAAGCAGTCAGTGTATTTTTCAATTGCTCCATGTATGTCCATATCTGGAAGTAACACTCTTTCCTTCCAGAACTTTCATTTGTTTTCTCTTTCATTTTTACATTCTATAAGCTATGTCCCCACAGGCTATCAACACATTTCAACCTACCATCTTTATAAGAATGCTCTACCAAAATTCTACCTGTTAAAGCTACATCACCACAACAATAACCAATATTCTCATCAGTTATTTAATTTTTACTAACTACATGGAGGGCATTTTATAAACTATATTAATTTTTCTGTCTAAAAGGTATTACACTATATAAAATGATAATTAAGAATATGACAATGAGTGGATAACCATCTGGAAAGAAGTAACTTTAGATAATGTATACCTTATACCTAAAATAAAGTCTAGCTGTGTCAAAGATAAACATAAAAAAAAACTATACAAGCAATAAAGACACAGGAGACTCTTTTAGAATTACAAAATATAAAAAGGTCTTTCTCAGTATGATCTAAACATCTGAAAGTCATAAACTGAATATATTCAAAGTTTAAAAACTATATACAGAGATGGGGATATAGCTCAACAACACAGCGCCTGCCTAGCAAGCATGAGGTCCTGAGTTCGATTTCTGGTACCCAAAAAAAAAAAAAAAACTATACAGAAATGCAAAGACAAAAAGTAGAAAAATCTTTCTTAATATATAATCAGAGGAAAAACAGAAGACTGCTTAGACAGACACATATGAGTCTACTGTGTATGCACAGGGGAAACTTCTCTGTGTCACATATAGATATGAGACATTCCAAATATATAGTCTCCACATCCACTTCAAATTACACTAACATACAGCTGAGGCCTAACAAACTTCTTGTTCTTGACTACTGGATTTCCCCTCTAAAATAAGGACCATGAATTAGTTGATTTCTGTTTTCCAGCTCCAGTTTTCTTTCTATTCTACATTCTTAATTTAACGGAGTCCTTATAAAAATTATCCCCCTATAAAATGTTTATTCGAACCAAAAAATTTTAAAAAAGCGGTAGATAGCTAGTATGAAGAAAAATGAATCAAAGTCCCTACTTTAAAATGTTAAAACTGAAAAACATGACATTTGGCAAAACAGCCACACTAAATTAATTTCATTCTTTTGAGGCTATAAAATCTTGCCATTTTTATATTTTTAGAGTATGCCTAATAGCTGAAAGGAACTTATTAGTGAACCACTCAAACCCTACAGGAAAGAATTAAGACAACAGAAAAGAATGCCCTATTGTATATAATTTCAGCATTTAAAAGGAAAACAAAGAAGTACTAAATATAAAAAATCATACCATACTATTATATAGAGAGAAGCACACACAGAATATGATAAACATAAATATTTAAGTGATTAAGAGCTAGGGTTCCCTAGAGTCCTTTATATTTGGGTTCAAATATAGCAAAGCCAGCTGTTACCAGTTATATAACTTTAAAACTTGTATGATCTCTCCAAGTCCATATGAAAACGGAGACGGTGCATCCAAACTCACAGGGTTTTCTAACAATAAATGAAACTACATATTACAATGCCGAGCCCTAAATATGCATTCAACAAGTAGTTTTCATTACCAAAAGGCAATAAATTTTAATATCAAAATTCATGTTTGAGTTTCAATATCACCATTGCCAGATACTCCTCCAATGAAACTATGCTTACTAAAATTACTAGTGAACTCCAAATTACTGAACATTTTTAGATACTCGTACTTCTTATCTTACTATCCCGCCTTCTATGTTTCTAAGTCTCTAACCAGATTCTCTTTGGGAATCTAGATGGGATCCTGAAAGCACAGGCAAAGTCATATAAACATGGGATCTCTCTCTCACAATTTTGTAAAGCACCATTCTTACCCTGATGCTGGGTTTCTCTCAATGTTCTATCCTCAATCTTTTTCTATTTCATATTCTTCTTGGATAATTTCAGTTCATTTCAGGTTTTTACCTGTACAGCTACACGCTTTTGAAATCCCTGAATCTGTCTCCTACCTACATACCTCTCCTAAATTCGCAGCCCATATTAATGTCTGCTATAAATACTTCTGCTATAAATACTTATGTATTTTTAAAATGTTTATTGAAAAAGTAAAGGGAATAAATATTTATGAAAGACTTAACACATACTAAATATCAGACATCACAAGATGTGAAATAAACAACCTATACAATAGCATCTATAAAGGAAAGTTAGAACTCAAACATAGATCTGCTTAACAATAAAGAGATACATTACATTCCTTCCTCTAGGGCATCCACAGTAAGTTACAAGGCATTATTAATAGAAAAACAAAGAACTAAGTATTTTAGATAAAGTGATAAAATACAGGTTCAGAGACAACACTTAGACAAATACACATGTGTAGTGTAACTGTACTGAATGAACAAAAATTTTTGTACATAACAGACCCTCGAGGAGTAGAGGAGATAACGATATATTACTACAAATGCGTGGTAAAGATAAACTAAAACTTAAAAGATGAGTTTGTTTGCCTGATAAATTGAAGGAAGAACAACCCAAAACAGAGGCTATGGTACGTATAATTTCTTGGTCCATTCCAAAGAATCTAAATAGTTTAGATGACAGAAAGGAGTGAGGTCTAAGTATAAGGAAGAGTCAGCTTTTGGACAGACTCCTACATCTTCCCTTAGGGATAAAGTAAGTGGACAACTCAAAGGAAAATTTAGGAACTTTGAATTGACAAGACGTAACAGTAACCACCATTTTTATGGTTTAGATAGGTCAACTAAGAAGAGAAGGGGTAAAACTGGGAAATCAATCATATTTTAGGGGGTAAATATATTTCTAGATATGACTAAGTATTACTCCTCCAATTATGATAGTAAACTAGTTGGGAACTTCTTTAATTAACAGATGCATTCATTTTAGTCTACTGAATTTTATATTTCATAAGTATTTTGGTTTAAAATCTAAAAGTTCATTACACAAAATTTAGCACACTAGAAATTCTTAGTACAACCTAAATTTTTAATGGACCATATCCATTTTCAAACTTTTTCTTAAATTGTGGTATGACTAAATTTTATTAAAGTAAATGCTTCTTTCTGTCTTCTCAGTGTCTCAAAGAAGAATTAATCAAAATAGAGAAGGGAAATAATCAGAAAGCCTGTGCATTTGTACCACACTGTAGGTAGTAAAGGCCAGTATTGGCACTACCCATTTATAAAAGTCATAAGCTTTCAGTATTTCCGATAAATTTCGAATTTCAAATGCTCTACTTCAAAGCCTCAGAAAAACGTAGTACTACATCTGCTTCCTGAAAAAAAATATACCCCCTTTGGGTATATTTTTGGGTAACATGTCTAACACAAGCGACATGTTAAAACTACATTGAAAAACAGGGAGTCAAAGATGGCCTATGGCCAGGGTCACCTCTTTCGCATTTGAATTAAAACTCTGGAACTTGACAACTAAGAATAAAAGGTCTGCGCTCTCTGGTCACACTCACAGCTTCAAGATACTCAGTTTCTTTTTACATAGCAGGCATTTCCCTCTAACTTCACAGCCTGCTTCTCAGTCGGTAGCCTCCAAAAGTACTCAAATTTGGACTCTACAAAGGAAGTAAGTGACAGGGAGTCCCCGGAACGGCTCCAAATCCACCTTCAAAAGGAAGTGACACTAGACAACTATCAGAACTAGAAAAGTAACGCGTTGGAAGGTGCGTCCGGCTGACTGCTGCGTAGCCCCTACAGGCCATTCATTGGCTGAGGCGGGCAGAAGGGAGGCAGCTGCAGCGACCTGAGCCACCTGGCCGGCCCATGGGCAGGTTAATCTGCCTCGGTGTCGCGAAGCCCGCTCCCTGGGACACGCCTGCGGAACCTTGCACACTTTCTACTCGACCATGGCCCCCAGGCTGGCGGGACGCCGGCGCTGTCCTCCTAGCCCGCTCGAAAGAGTCGGCCGCACGCCGCCTTCCCTCACCAGTCGCTAGATGAAACTGCGTAGCTGATATCCGCAGGATCGGCACACAGCCGCACAGCTATTCATCTTCAGTGAAGGAAACTACAGAAACTGAAAGGCGCCAGAAGGAGCCAGTCCCCAGAGGAGGGTCAGCTCCCGACGCGGCTGCAAGTACAGCCGCGACTACAAGCACCCGGAGGAGGGTAGGGAGAAAGGGCCGGGGCAGGCGGTACTGAGGAATAAGATAAGCGATGATTGGCTGCGACTCGTGTATACCTCGTGACGATTGGCTAGCGCCTACCCAGAAGACCTAGCGTGGCAGTACCGCCCCTAAGGTGGCCTTATTGCTGGCGCGGGTTACAATTTGAACCTTTGATCCCTGGGGCAACCGAAATTGGCCAGGGGCGGGGAAAATCTGCTGCTGTGGACTCTAGGCCAGCAGTGATGATGAAGTGTTTCTGTCGGGGTAAGCCATCTCCCAAGTAGAAAGGTCTGCCCCCGGAACGGAAGGATCAACCCAGCCAGCTGAATGCCTTCGGCATCTGATCGCCACGTAGCAGATGAATACTTAAAAGAGTGTTGCCTAGAAAAGTTTCCACCCATAATTCAAGCAGTGGAATCACCACAAAAGCAAAGCCTCGCCAGCTAGTCCCCCCCCACCCCACCCCGGCTAGTTTTAAACCCGAGTCATCCGGGAGACTATCACTACTGCGGTCTGAAGGCGTCACTGTGCGGCCAGCTGCCAACTGGATCACGCCACTCAGTGGGTGCCAGAGCCAGGCTTGCACGAAACTCTCCCCCTCTTTAATTCTGAATCTAAGAGCCGTTTTAAAAGTAGCTGAGTAAAAATTATTAGGGGAGAAAGACAAGAATCTATAAGGAATAGGAAACAGTACTGTTGAATGTCTAATGTGCAAGCACTCAGGAAACATTTGTTAAAGGTAGTATATGATTCAGAACAAACTTGAGTCAGGAGTTGGCTCAGCCTTTGCCACGTTGTACATTGTGTAAGCCTTTTAGATTCGCGAGTAGGTTCAGCTTTATTCCCATATTTGAAGCCTTCGTGGGAGTGTAAGTTGCTAGTTCCAGAACACACAGCTTGTTAGTGAAGAACAAAAGGAGATTGACTGGGACCCAGCACCCCTCCTTCCTTTCCCAATACAATGTGGTTTCTTTACTTCCCTACTTTCTACTTGGACATGTAACAAAAAGCAATCTATAATGCAAAAACAGTGATTTTGAAAATAAGCTGCATCTAATAGCTTCCATATTCATGAAAAAAAGCCATTAATGACAAACAAAGCTAAATGAATGCATTGCAGTGAGTTCAAATCTTTTATCTATCTCTCCTATCTGGACTAATTAGCTTTTTCTGGCAGCTCAATTTCCTGTTGCAAAATGAGGCCAATAAAATATTTTGCAGTATTGAAAAGGTAATGATATAGATAAAAATATATAGCACTTGGCTGAATGCTTAGCAAACAGTACACTTCAGAAACATTGCTACTTTTGTAATTAAAATATTTCCTTTGCAATTGAATTACTGCAAGGAGTCACTCATTCATTAAAAATTGCCAGGTTTCAGGCACTTATGGTAAGCACTGGGAATCCAATAATGAACAAAAATACATACAAACTTAGATAATCATAAGTATAAGAGTAAATTGCAACTTTTATTATTGTGCCAAAAATATGCTATGATACATTTCATTTAGCCACTGTTCTGTAGATTTTACTAACAAGCTAACTTTCCAAAGAAATGGCACTTTAAGATCAGAAGAATGAGTTGGAGATAACTAAGTAAGAAAAATCATCCCAGGCCAAAGAATGAGGACTTACACCTACTTCTTGAAAAAGTAGAAGCTTCCAAAGGTACAGTTATTTATAGTACAGAATATTGTAATAATTAAGATACAAATGAAATATAATGAATATAGTGTAGATGTTGTTAGGGAGATGTGGTTACCTATTTTGTTTGTGTTTCGTTTTGTTTTTTGAGACAAGGTCTCACTGTGTACTTCAGACTGGCTTTGAACTTACTGTGGAGCCCAGACTGCCCTCAAACATGCAGCAGTCCTCCCGTCTCATGCTCCCAAGCACTAAAACTACAGTTATGTGACATCATGCCCAACTAAAAATGTTTTTCTTGGTGTTTACACAGAAAGGATAAAATTAATTGAAATATAGCCATACCAATGATTATTTTTGCATGGTGAGATTGTGGATAATTCTTAATTTGTATCATTTTGAACTTTGTAATTTGTCATTGCAATAATTAAATTTTACTTGGCTGATTAAAAAATCAAACTTTTGAAAAGTAATTGACTAGAATTTATAAAATAGATTTAAAAGAAGAAATAGAACCATAAAAGGCTTTAGAAAATTTTGGTGATTGAAAAGAAGCAAGGAGAATACTTTCATCCAGGTATCAGGAACAAATTTTAAGCTACACATCATCTGTACTAAAGCCCTAAATGCTATTTTCTAAAATAATAGGGTTAGCCTGTTGCACACTCCTGTAATCCTAGCACTCAGGATCCTGAGGCAGGAGGATTGCCGTGATCGAGGGCAGCCTGAGCTACATAAACCAATTCAAGGCCAGCGTAGCTACATAATAAGATCCTGTCTCAAAAATAAATAAATAAAATCAATTAATAATTCTGTCCTTCATAATAAAAATGTCAACTCATCATTAGGGTACTGTGCTGTCCTTCAAGATGTATAGGGGTAAGGAATGGCAATGTTTCCCCTACTTCTGGTGACAGAGAATATTAGAATTTGGGTAGAAACCCAAATGTGATTAGGTTCTATGAGAATGATTATTATTACAGAAAGATTAACAGTGAAACTGGCCTAGAGATGACCTTGTTGGCCTCAGGAGTACCTTGTTTGGCCTTACTGTCTTCTCCTGACCGTCTTCCACAGAAAACACTCGGCTGGTTACAGCTTCCTGTTGCACGAACTGAGCACCAGAAGGCAGCCTTGAGCTGTCTGACTCAGGCGCAAAAATTTCAGGGGCTTGTTGAAGAATTCCTGTTAGCTCAGATTAAGTAAAGAATCTAGGATTTCATGGCTGACAGTATCTATTGGAATCATTTGAATGAAGAAGAGTGAAGAGTCATTCCCTAAAAGATGGCAATGTGCTGGAAGACCAAACAACAGACCAACTGTTTCTGTACCTTTGGATCCCAGGAGCATGGATTCAGCTGAATTCTTATTTAATTATCCTTCAAATCTATCCTTAGGCAGAGCCACTTCCTCTCCAAGTCCTCAAGGACTTATCTAATGATTTTTCCTAACAACGCCCCTCTATACTACTTCTATAACTTACGTGGCATCCTGTTTTTGTTTTTAGATGTATTAATTTTTTTACGCAAGTGCAGTAAATGCAAAAGCTTTAAGGGGAAAATAAGGCCAAACAAGGTACTCCCTAGGCCAACAAGGCCATCTCTATGCCAGTTACATTGCTAACCTTTCTGTAATAATAATCATTCTCATAGAACCTAATCGCATTTGGGTTTCCATCCCTGGTTATAAAATTTTGTTCTTTACTAACTGGGAGACCTGGACAAATTACATAATCCCTCTAGACTTAGGATCCTCACATATAAAATGGGTATAATAGTATTTCGTAAAGTTATTATACATTTTCAATGATATATGTAAGTGTCTTAGGACTGGTATTAGCAATCAGTTGACAGAATCTGTTTGAAGGGTTGGATCAAGATGGAGAGACGCAAGAAATGAACCACAAGGTGGCAGTATTTGAATATAACTTAAAAACTACGTAAGCATGAAAGCATACTCCACCCACAAGTCTCAGAAACTCAAGGCAAATTCAAAGCCTACATGAATTAAACCAAACTTTGTGAGAATCAACCCTGTCACGTAGGCTTCCAGTATAACTCTACATGAGATGGACTGAGAAGGGAACACTGCACATTTTAAGTCTGTTTTGAGAGTTCAGTGTTCTGTGTATACTGGAAGCCTACTTGCCCCCACCTCTTATCCATATACCTTAAGGGAGATAGTTATTCCAAAATTGACAGATCATTTTCCTCCCCTCAAGCCTATAATTTACTATGAAATGCATCAAGAAATATGGATAAAGGAAAAAATTGATGGGTAGATATATGATACAGTGTATTTAAAATGCTAATGGAATAGTCATGTTAGACATACAGTTGTACATAATATAATCCTTTCAAATTTCTTGTATGTTTGAAATTACAAAATAGAAAAGTTGGGGAAAAGATACATAAAAACCATGTAAGTAAATTATAATGAATGAACCTTATTTGTATTACAGTTTGGATATATCAACTGTAATAGATACATAATTTTTTTAAAATCATGAGTCACTAGAAGAAATGTGAATATAGACTGGTTGCTAGTTCATTACTTTTAACTCAGTGTAAGAGATACTATTGGTCCCCAGACCCCAGAACCTTTCACCCTTACACTTGGATACGTGCTACCCAGGATTCAGTCACTAACACTTCAATTTCTTTGATGGGGCTATTCCTGCCTTCTGAAGTCCTATTTACAGTGATACCTTGGTTTACAAAATTAATTTGGTCTATGGTTCTGAAAAAGATGGCCATGTTTGTGTTTATGTATAAACAAAAGCATTTCTGAAGCTGGGTATCATTGTTATCTGTTCTTGTAGTTTTCTCTGCCAGTGCTGAGGAGTTCATGCTTGTCAAGAGCAGCCGTCTTCCAATGATGTCTAACTTACACACTTCCCTTTCCTACTTCACTTCCCCACCTCTCACCTGTGTGTTCTCCTGTCAAGCAGATGACTTGCACACAAATCTTTGTCTCGATACTGACTTTTATGTGACTGCAGGAAGCCCTGCTTTCATTTTTATTTTGATTATTATTTTGGTACTAGGGATCGAACTCATGGCCTCACACTTGCCAGGCAGGCACTTATGCCATTAAGCTAAATATCCACTCCTTGATACTGACTTTTAAATGAACACAGTCTAACATTAGAGTAATGGCATTTTAGTTACACTTAAAATAGTTTTTAGTTTTTAAAGATATATACTGAAGCACTTACAGATGAAATTATACTATTTGAGATTTGTTTCAAAATACAAAGAGTGGGTAGAAGGCATAATCATTAATAATAATCATTAAAACTCAGTGAGAAATACATGTTCATTATACATTTCTGTCTACTTTGTGTATATTGGAAATAAAACTCACAGACATTATGTTAAGCAAAATAAGATATAAGATGACTAATAGTAAATGTTCTCCCTCATATGTGTAAGCTAAAAATAAAGTTGATTACAGGGCCAAGGATTTAGCTCAGCAGCATAAGCACCTGCCTGACGAGCATGAGGTCGTGAGTTCAATGCCCAGTACCAAAAAAATAAAGCTGATTTCATAGAGTAGAAGAGAGATCTCTAGAGGCTAGGAATAGAAAAGGGGAAGGAGCTAGACAGAGTTTGAATAATAGTTACCAAATTGTAGTTACATAGGAAGAATAAATGCTAGTGCTCTACAACACAGTAAGGTTACTATATTTTACAATAATTTCTTATATTCTATAAAGAACTAGAAAAGAGGAGTTCAAAATTTCTCAACACAAAGAAATGATAAATGTTTAAGGAGACAGAACTGCTAATTATCTTGATTTGATTATTACACATTGACCACATGTATCAAATTACCACATTATATTCCTTAATGTGTCATTTAAATTGTTCAAATTGTAAGACATTTTTAATTGAAAAAGATGAAACTCAAGTAGGTTAAATGACTTGCTTAAGGTAATGGAGCTAGTAAGATTCCTCACCCCCCCATTCAAAGCAGAATAAGCCTACTGTTCTCTCTAGCACCAACAGAGACAAAAAAGAGCCCCGGGGGATTTCTTCTAATTATCCTACATTAACTGACTTGCACATCTTGTTTCTTCTCAAATCTCAATGTGATTTCCATCTATAAAAATTACTTGAGCTTTTCCTTGTATGTGACTTTGTTTTCAAGTGTTAAGAAGTGAATGAGTGAATGGTAATGTGTGTGTGTAAGATTCCCTAGTAATATGCTATGAGTATTAGAAACAAGAATATAGACTTGTATTATCACAAAATTTAGCATATTATGCTCATAAGTGAAAGATAAGATTCATACACACACACACACACACACACACACACACACTCAAAAACCACTGCAACAGAACTAGGTGAGGTACATTCTTGCCTATTAAGTATATCACTAGCATTTTTTTTTTGCAAAAACATTTAATTCCTTTATTCTTTTTGTTACACGTAACCACCTCAGTCATAACTCTGGATTAAGTCAGTGTGAGAAATACTATTGGTCCCCAAACCTCAGAGCATTTCACCCTTATACTTGGATACGTGCTACCCAGGATTCAGTTGCTAACACTTGGATTTCTCTGCAGGGGGTTCCATTTCCTTAAGCAAGTCATTTAACCTACTTGAGTTTCATCTTTTTCAATTAAAACTATGTTTTACTATTTAAATGACACATTATGGAATATAATGTGACAACCTGAAAGTCCTTTTTACTACTTACATATGCTAAGGGGGACTTTAAGTTATTTGATCTTGAAGTTCAAAGGATGAGAGCAAAACCAAGTATCTTTTCCTGTATTCACTCTGCTTTCTTTTTCAGGCTTGGCCTTATTCTTAGGCAAGGCCCTAAAATTCCAAGATATCTGTTAGTAAATCCTGGGTTCACATCCTGTAGCAAAAGGGGAAAATGAATCTTCATATTCACAATAAATGTCTTCAGTCATGTGTCCACCACTGAAACAATGCCTATGGCCAGGAAAGTGGTATAAAATAAGCTTAAGCTCAATCTTGTATTCCCCATTGCAGGTGGAACAGGAATAAATTTCCCTAGAATTACATGGATCTGCAAATGGAAGCTGGTTGCTGCTGGAAAGAAAAAAAATGAATATTATAGAAATAACTAACATGTCCTCTACTTTCCTATGTCATAGCTGATAGCTGTCAATAGATGAGATCAAACAGCCATATATAATTCACCAATGAAAACTCATGATCTCCAGTGTTTGTGGGATTCTTATTAGTTACCTACCACACACACAGACACACACACCCACTTCACTAGTAGGTGCTTTTCTTTAGTTTATTAGACTGATCAAGCGTCTTTCTTCATAAAGCTAAAAAAAGAAAAACTCACTCAAACCAATGACATTGACTACCTTCTCATTTTTCTCCTTTCACAACCAAGCTTTTGAAGTTTATGTAGAACCTACACCATGGTAAACTGAGTAAAAGAATTATGTCAAGGCTGGGGATTTAGCTCAGTGGCTAAGCACTTCCTTGGTAAGCGCAAGGTCATGAGTTTGATTCCCAGTACCAAAAAAAGAAAAAAAAAATGATGTCAATGTACAGACCACATAAACATTGATCATCTCCCTTTCCTAGCTATTGTAAGTGACTGCCACTCCTTCTACTCTTCCTTCCTTATAAATGAGATTTATTGAGATATCCAACCATGGTATTGCCCTTACTTTTTGATAATGAACCTTTGTATCCTTATATTCTCCACCAAATTGTCCAAGTGAACCCCTCAAATTATGTAAGTAGATTTTTCCAGCACGTTATTCCCGAAACACCCCTGAATTTCCTATTAATACAAGAAAGGAGGCTTCCTCCTTTCTTGTATTGATTAATGAAAGCAACTTATTCAACTAAAAGTATATTCTTGGGGCCTCTGGCTGAAGGATATTTGTAGTCTTTACTGTATAGATTGAAGTACACATTGAAATGTCCTTCATTTTTATTCTGAATTATTCCAATATCCTCAGAATAATTTTACCTGTCTCTAGTCTTATTTTCTTCAATCAGTGTCTCAGAGTCCTTGCTAGAATCATCTCTTTGAAACTCAAATCTGATTATCTTACCCATACTGCAACATTCCTCAGAATAAAGTTCAGGAGACATTCTCCCTGGTCTCTTCCCCAGCCATACTTCTTGTCTGTCAATCATCATCTCCCAAATTCCAGTGCCACACAATAGTCTTAATGAATTTACTTGTAACTCTACTAAGCCATTTTTTTAAACTCTGGAATGTCTTTAGGCCCTCTTCTGGGACAGGACAGCTTCACTGAGCTAGCTTTCATTTGCTCTTAAAGAGTTGGCTCAATGGGCTGGAGATTTAGCTCAGTGGCTTAAGCGCCTGCCTGGCAAGTGTGAGGTCATGAGTTTGATCCCTGGTACCAAAAAGAAAAAAAAAAAAAAAAAAAAGACTTGGCTCAAGCATTTTTTGCTCAATTATTTTCTCTGCAAAGCCATCTTGAACTTCCTGGTTTGTATTTGTATCATGAGAATAGACTACACTGTATTTGTTTGTTTTTCCTATGAAGTTATAACTTCCTGAAGTCCAGAATGTTGTCTTACTCATATCCTCTGGCAGCGGATCTCATCCAGGCAAGGTTTGGAAATGGAAAGTGTGCCGTGAGGATTTTTTGTTTTGCATTGTCTAGAAATGAAAGTAGGTCCGAGAGACTGGTTGTCAGGGATTCAGTACCCACATCTTTGTGGATAGGGCCTGAAGAAAAAAAAAAAAAACAGTCTTGAAATATGGTAAACAATCCTACACAAGAGGATCATCTCAAATAGGTTATTTTATACCAAAAACCAGTAGCATATCCATTAAGAAACCCCATAGATTCTTAATAGGTGTTTGTTTAGGAATGAATAGATGAATGTAAATGATTAAGTATAAATTAAAGAATAAATTGGTGAATAAATAAAAGAGGCAGGCAGCATGAACACTGTATTCATAGATGTCAGTGTACCCCAAAGGAAAGAAATAATGAGAAATTTATTCTTTGACAACTTAAAATTCTGTCTTGAGTATGTTCTCTGCCTTTCCTCCTAAGGGTTGCGAGAGTAAAGTACTTAACAGAGAGAACTAATTAAAGTATACAGATTCACATGAAGACATCAGGAATAGGTAAAGAAGGTTGTCTGCATGGGGGGCATTTCTGTGAAGCTTCTCAGATCAGTTATCCTATAATGTTTACTTCACTTTTTTTTCCGGGGTAAGGCCTCCTCATTCTGACTTGAACTTCATATTCAGCCATTTAACCTAAGGCCCATTACTTGCAGTTTATTGTTGCTGCAAATTAAAATCCACAGGGAGCAGATATGCACTGTGGTTTTATTTGCCAGTGTAAGTACAGAGTGACTCACATCCTCCCTTCAGGGAAATCTCAGCTAGGTAAAACTTTTCCAGAGCACAACTTTTCCTAGAGTAACTGTCATTAAAGACATAACCATTGAATCACAAGCTAGTTGAATCAAGACTGAGGATAATTTAATCTGGATATATAGACTCATTTACTGGATTAAATAGTTGACTTTGTTTTTACAAAGATAACTATTGTTTCTGTGTACCCATACAATAATTTCTAGTTTTGAAGACGTTTTAAATTTCCCAATCTGTTCACACATCCAATGACATAAAGATTTCAGTACAATATCAACCCATAAGTATTAGCTGATGGCTGTGATCTAAACTGTTTCAAAAAATGTGGTACATGCTTAAAATACAAGTTTACGTTTTTTATTCGTGCTTTTCAATGAATATTTTTCACCTATTTATGCATAACTATCCCGTAAAGTATGAATCTTTTATAAATCATTTGAAAACTTCCTTCCCATTTCAGAATCTTCATTGCTGGAGGTTGCTATGTTCTAAGTAGAGAAGATCCTTGATATTTGCTCCACAAGTACAGCTGTTCATTGTTCCTTGATATCAAATGATCTGTCAGCACTGTTCACTGCTGTTCTGCTACTGATACCATGAGATCACAGAATCTTCTGGGCCAGCCTCTACTCAAGCCTAGGTACATCTTCCCTCAGAAGACTGCCTTCCCCCTGCTCATGTTCAATCTGGGCACTTCAAGTAGACTTTTAGAGCACAGCCTTCAAGTACAGATTGTCAGAATTTCCATGGTCCTCAGCACCTCTTTCCTGGTACAGCCCCTAATGTCTGTGCTTCCCATTTTCTGCTAATTTGCGTTTTTACCATATCACACCAAAATCACTGTCCCCTTTTTGAATATATGTAAGAGTTATATTGCTTGTATACACCTGGATTCTAGACCATGAAGATACAAATGTCTACTTAAGGCTCATCCTTATCAGTCATGTTCTCTCTAATACTGAAAGCATAAACATCTCTGTTAAGGATAAGAAGAAGAACGATGTAACTGGTCATTGGTAGCTTAAGAGTTCTCAGATTTTGAGTTCATCTCAGATGGACATCCTTTATCTTTTAATTATATCTATAAAAAGCATGAAATTTTAGTAATAAATCCAGATACTCTGTAAGTAACTTTTAGACATACACAGACATACTGTTTTATTATATTGAAATGGGGCAAGGGCAAAAAGCTCACACTCAATAGCTATGCCCACTAACTGTGTAAGCCATTGGCAAGAACAGAAGCCAGAGACAAGCAGACACAACTCAAAAGGAGGGTCCTCTCATGTGTGGCTGCTCTTATCTCACTATCGGGTCCCATTATTCTATATTTAAGAGAAATAGTGTCTCTCCGATTATTAGAAAGCTCAGGAACTAAAAAAAGCCAGGATAACATAGAAGCAAGGTCCCTTTTTCCTCAGGAAGAACTGAGGAGATGCACACTCAGAAGGAAGAAAAAAGAGATCTCAACACAGATTATGTTATTTTAATTAAAGATTTGTGTTTCATTTCATTAGATTTTTTTTCCATACTTAACGTGGCAAGACAGTATATTCACTATGACCTTGCGTACCATCATGTTCTGGTTATGTAATTACAAAATAATTAACCTGCCTTCATAAAATTATATGAAAATCAAATGATTACATTTTAGAAATAGGCTGCTTAGTCCTGTTCATTTTCTAACCTGTAATAAACTTGGCACCACTAGAGAAGTTTGGAAGTGAGACATAAAGTGAATGTTGCTTGGCATTCTTCCACCACAACTCCTGCTGTGGAAGATTGGTCCTTGCAACAACACTAAGCAGTGAACTGATGTTTAATTTAAAAATCTTAATCAACAAGGATCCCAAACAGCCACTTAAACTTCACTGCATGTCAATTCTAACTACCAATTAGGAAATCACGGCTAATGTCATCAATAGTATAGGAGGCTTTGATTCAGAAGTCAGAGGAGGGTACTGAAGCCACAGAAAAGAGATTACTATCCTGCTTTTGAAAGGAAAATTCTGTAGTAGTCCAGCTCATACTAAGAATTTAAAGACAGAGGGGTTGAGTCCTTTTTAACAGAAACTGCTCTAGGCAGGTGTGTCTCATTTATTTACTCATCTTTTAATTAACAGGGTGAAAGTATACTTTCCAAAATCTGCCATCCTAAAAATACTATCTCATTTTCATCCTACAAATTATGAAAAGATTAAGATCCAAAAACCCATTTCATAAATATCAAGCAATCATGGGAGAGCGACCAGATTTATTAAAGGAGAAATTTTCAATTTGTGTGTTGTACTAGAAAACTGGAGATTTGACTGATGCAGCAGACATACAATATCTCAGCAGGCATTGTGAAGTTTGAACGTAATTTTATTTTCTCTTATTAACCTAAGTATTTCAGACCTGCCCAGTATGGGGCTGGTTTGTTTGTTTGTTTGTTTCTGGAGACAGGGTCTCACTATGTAGTCCAAGATGGCCTTGAATTCACTATATCGTCAGGCTGGCCTCAAATTTGCAGAGATTCCTGCCTCAGACTCCCAAATGTGCACCACCACACCTAGCTTGTCTAGCATGTTTTAAACAGTATTTCAGTTTCACCTTATGTCTTTTTCTTTATCCACAAGGTTATGAAAGAATAAAAGAATACACGAAAGGAAGAAAAAAGTCCTGGGAAACGTGGGGCCTCTGAGACAAGAAAAACAAAAATTTACCTGTCACCAGCTGAGAGTAGGTGGAGACAGAGACATGCAGTTTTGGTCAGCTTGTCAGTAAGTGCCTGTAGGGACAGAGGGCTCTGCTAAAAGAGGTCAAAGTGCTTTAGAAACAGAGCAATGCTGAGTAGAATCAAGCTACCAAGTGATCTTGGGGGTATCTCAGAGTCGAAGCAAAGCCCACCTCAACAAGAAGTTAGGGATCAGTGTTTGAAAGAGCAAGTTGCTGCTGGAAGTAGAAATCATTTAAATTAGTCGTTTTGGTTTGTCTCTGTTTTTTTAACTTTTCTTATGTGTAAAAGGAAAGTTGTTTATTGATTTTCAGCTTTGCTGAAGTGTGCTGACTTCTAAATCTTTGATTATTCTCTTCATAGATGTATATCTTCTTAATACATACAACTGAAGACATCTCTGTGTCTTCACAGTCATTTTTAAGGACAGTAAAATAAGAGTTTAAAGGGAGCAGTATTGTAGTTTAAGCAATGAAATCATTTTTGTTTTACAATATTATTACTATTTTTTTTCTGATTTCAGCATAATCAGTATTTTATTTTAGTGTGACAGAGAGGAGGGTTGGCCAGAAAAGTAAAAAGTTCAAATACCAAGGCAATTAATTCCTCTGGATATAGAGTTTTCATCTTTTGCCTGTCTATGAAGCATATTAAACCCTAAAACCCTCAATAGTATCAAAAAGAGACCCCAGGATTGCATTAGCCCCACAGGAGGAAAAACAAAATTGGAATTAAGTCTAGAACCTCCAGGGCCGGGGGTTTAGCTCAGTGGCACAAGCGCCTACCTAGGAAGTGCAAGATCACAATTTTGATCCCTGGAACCAAAAATAAATAAGTAAATAAATCTAGAGTTTCCAAACCAGACTCTTAATGGCAACATTTTATGTGCCATTTTAAGCAATCCCTAGATGAAGCAGAGCTTTTTAATGTATCTGTCACTAGATGGCACTATATAAACACTTTTATTTTCACTTTTTGCATATACTGAAATAGGAAGAAAAATATTAGTAAGGCAACCCACTTGGTGGTTTTGAAATCACTGCAGTTATTAATTTAAATAAATCTTTAGTTATAAAATAAAACGCCTTGGAACTAACTTGTCAATACTTTATTCCTTTATCAACAAGTACAATTCCATTGACAGAATAGCTCAAAGGCAGCTTAAAGTTTGTAGTGTCAGATAGGAAATTGAAGAAGGCAAGAAAATTGATAATATGGTAGAAAGAAGACAGGAAAGAGAAATACATTTACAAGAAAATGTGTAATCTTGAATTTTCTTTGGTTTCCATTAAACATGCTGGTGCCTCAGAAGACTGTCAGTTTAATGTTCTATCATTGGTACCATAATTTATTCTTTTGTTATATCACAGGGATTGGAAGATGAAAAAGCCTGTGCTAGCAAAAGGCACAAGAAGAGATTATATATGCAAATAATTCTGTACGTCTTGTACCAGGAGAGCTTTTTTTTCTCATAAAACGTATTTTCTTTTTAAGTCACACAGAAATCTTTGGTGGGTCACCAAAAAGCAAAATTATAAGGTTAAAAAGAACAAGCAGAAAGGGAAAAGAATATTTGAAAGAGGCAAGCAAAGCTATGATGAAAAGTCAGAAGCTTGATGGTAACTGCAGCGTCGTGATTTCTTTTTAAGAGCTAAGAATAGAGGAGGTGAGGGAGCAGGTAAGGAATGCAAAGCAGTTTGAAGAAGTGAGGATAGGTGTACTCACTGAGGACTTAAGGACATTTGGTTATATCCAGACCGAATGTTATCCGTATGCGTGGTGGCTGGTGGGGTAGCCCTGGTCTCCTACTTCTTGATTCCCTTTCCCAGCAGTGGACTCCGTGCCACAGAGCTGAGATGCCATATGCTGCTTCCTACCCCCAGGAAATGAGCAGACACTGAGAGCGAATTTTAAAGACATTAGACACCTCAAGTAGACTCCTACTGTCCCTGTCGCTGGCAAGTCTTACCAATCTAGTAAGGTCAGGGAGGAATGCGGAAGTGAAAGATCTGTGGAACTTGGGTAGGGATGAGAGGCCTGGCTTAAACAAGCTTTCTCTTTCCAGGACAAAGTCATTCTGGAATCTTTTTATGCCCTTCCTTTGTATCTTAGCTTACAAACGTGGGCTCCTCTTTGAATTCATATGATAGAATTTCGGACTTTCAACAAATGGAATTATCTTGGAATCAAACAGAACCTATTAGGAGGGAGTGGAGGGGAAGATCACTAAAGTCATTGCTAAACCAAAAAGAAAAAAAAATCAATTAGAAGATCAACTTAAATATTTCATTTTAATAACAAGGACACATAGCATTTGTTTCAATTGGTAAACTTCATAAATTTCATTTATCACTTGGAATAATTCAAAGGTATTTTAGAGAAGGGTTTCATATTAGTCTGAATTACTTTAGGAAAGAAATAACTTATTCTCCCACTAAAAGTTACAGAAAAATATATAGTGATTTTTTAAAATCTCATTAATGAAGAAAGAATTTAATAAGGTTTTCTGAATTTTGGAAATTAGTGATGTGTTTATACCAATAATGAAACGTTAGACTACTGCCTCAGAAAAGCCTTGGTTCGTTTATTTTGACATTAGTATTTGAAATAATTTAGTTTCCTTGGTAAATGATCTGTAGATTCTTCAAAGTGTTGTTAGTTAAAATATTATTAATGTGAATTCACTCAGCACGAATCATAATTTTGCTGAGAAATGAGACGTGAACATTGCATTTTATGGTAGCAAGAACTGGAAGTGGGGAGCAGGAAGAGAAGCACGGATGAACAGTGTGGGTGAATTTATGGGACTCAGTGTGAGAGGTGAGTAGGCACTGGAAACAGACATCATGAGATTTGGGTTTGCTATCAATTATGGTTTCATTCCTGCTTGAAAATTAAATCTGTACTGAATAAGTAGGCTGAGAATAGTTCCTAATGTGTCCACGGCCCACCTGCCTGCTAATACCAGGAAGACTTTTAGGTAATGTAATCCTGATATTCTTACTTTATGTACAAAGGAAGTATAGCCAAAGTCAAACTAACATCAAATGAGTACATTTGTGCAGAGTCCCTGGGAGGTATTAGGTAGAAATGAAGTTTTGAGGGAGAAAAAAAGCAGGATGCCGGCTCTGCTGAGGTTGAACAAGTGCCAGCTGTGTTCTTTGTTTTGCTGGGGGTTGGGGGGACTTTGCTCTTGCCTTTCCACCTGGGAACCATCTCTCCAAGCGTCTCCATAATTCTCCTTTGTTCCTTTTCCACATTACTATTCCACAGAGTCTTTCCTGAATCTTTGAAGACTCTCATCTCCCAGGCCAGCACAATAGCATCCTCTTCATAATCCCACTGCCCTTTATCTGAATTGCTCTCAAGTTGTTCTGTAGCTTATTTTATAACTATTTGTACAATAGGCTTTATGCGTTACTGAAACAGAAGCTCCTTGCAGGCACAGACTTTGTCTGAATTATCTTTTAGAAACAGATGTTCAAATATATTTACATCACTTAATCACCGTAGAGCTCTAGGAACAATGTTGGACTGTGGGCACGTAGATGGGATTTTCCTAATCATTTGATGTAATTTGATTCCCAAGTACAAAATTCACTTACTTAATGTTCTCAATGTCTTTGTCCTTCCAGTATTTCATTTTATGCTGGATGTTAGCCCTAACATCGTCAAATACTCCACTCCTACCCCAAGCTGCATCACTGGATCCTGTTCTGTGTCCCAGAGCTGGGTGAGCAGTTTTCTAAGTTTGTGTGGAGATTATGTTTCCCAAGGAGAGGGATTTTCAGTTCTAAAATGGAGACAGTACTAAGTAAACAGAGATGATTAGTCACCCTAACACTTCTCTCTGACCTGCCCCAGTATATTGTTAGAGCTACTATACTCATAGTGTAATCTTTCAATTTCTTATTTGTGTCTCTTGTTCAACTGTTTACTGTTTTTCTGTTGTCTCTAGCATCTAGCACAATACTTTGTACTAATATTTGTTGAATATATAAGGTTGGAGAAAATACGCTTGTAAATGTAGGGGGCAAGAGTCATTTACGCTCATTTCCCCACAAAAAATAGACACTTAGCCTTTCTGTGATTTAGCCCTATTGTAGACGACTTTCAGAGCAAGAAGGCCATCTGAAGAAGGCAGGGTTTCTGCTGTAGCCACAGAATCCATGAATAACTTGGCACCTTCTTCATAAAGAGACGGCTTAACGAACATGACTATAAGCAGTTTGTTTTCTCCTTTTTCAGACAATATAAGTGTTTAAAGACTTCTTTTAGCTTCTTATTTTGGACAGGAAAATTTGCTTCCAGTACTGGGTTTCTTCTCATTACTTTAACATTTTAAATGAGCTCTATATTATTCATTTGTAGACCAACTGAAGCTACCATTTTACCTGGTCTGTAGGACGTGCTCTATAAGGGAATAAAAGTATCTGTTGAAGGTACAAGGAAATTTATTCACAAGCATTCCATAAGACAGATATAAAGATGTAATAGGCTAAATTTAAGAAAGAGATACTCGTTACAGCAATTTAGAACGATTGAGTAAAAACCCTGCATTAATATTTTATTTGCCCCCCATACACGAATAACTCCTTAAAGTTAGAATTATCCCCATTTTATGAAGGGGAAAAGGAAAACCAAGAGAGATTAAATAACTGATCAAATTCACATAGTTAATGAGTGATACAGGCCAATCTGGCTTCACATTCCATTTCATTTAGTTGTTTAATCTAGGAATGGAAGTTTAGATGTAGCGAGTCATAACAGCACATGTGAAGAAAGGAAAGGTTTGGAAAACTGGCTCCAAGTACTTTCTCAAATACTAGATTTTATAGGAAGGACAAATCTTTATATTTATTAGTAAGATAAGTAATACAATTATGTGATCCTTAAGAACTCAGGACAAAAACCTCCAGTCCCAGATAATACTTCATATCCAAAACCTTAGAGGAATTTAACTTATGAAACGGTGAATCCTTGAAAGAAATGGCAGACAGAGATTGGTGAAGCCCTGAGCTAAAGCAGTGATAATATTTTGTACATTTCTCCCAGGAAGGGTAGGAGTAGAAGGGCCAGTCCCCTGAACTTTGATCCTTTGTGTTTGTGTTGAAGGGGGAGCTTGAAAATGTTTACTGTTGTTTCCTGCTGAGACCAGCCCTACCCTGACACCAGCAGTCTTCACTGTGCTGGGCCCTGCCTTAGACTTGGGGCTGTGCCGGTTTTCCCTCGTTCCTCCTCAGGAATTCACCCTGTCTTCCCTGAGGTGGAAGAAGGGCTCCCAAGTCCAAGCCCTTTCCATAGGCTGGACAGTAAGGCCTGCTTTCTCCCCTTCTTGAGACTCCACCCCAGCTAAATGACTCTGAACTGGAATTAGCTAATGGTGATAAAATATGTATAATATGTTAAGCGTTTGTCAGTTTTAAGGTCAGTGAGAAAGTGACAGATATTTGTCCCTTAGCTTCTAGATTAAATTATGTTCAGCTAAATATTTTGTCAATTTAAGGTTCAACTTCCTTTTGGAGTGGTCTTCAAAAGGAATTTTCTTTTTGGGGGGGTTATTTATCAGTTTTTGCTTTGTTTTGTTGTTTTTTCTTGCTGTGTAGTTCAAGCTGGCCTGAATTTACTATGTACTCTAGGCTGGCTCTAACTTTTGGTAATTCTCCTGCCTCAGCCTCCCTATTATAGGAAATGATATCAAACCTCTGAAAGAACATTATAATATAATATTACATTTCCTACAAAGGAAATATTATAATTCCCAGTCTTCTAAGTGTCCAATATGCCAAGTTCGTAAGTCTGTGTTCCCCAAAATTGAAGAATGGCTTCTAAGAAACACTGGAAGTTAAAAGTAGGAAATATTTATTGAGGTAAAGACAGCCCCTGCCTAAGATAGGAGGGGAACCTGAAAAGTGGATTGGCCACAAGCCCACCTTTCAAAAAAAGTTTTATAGAGCAAAATCACTAAATGAGCACAAAAATCATAAGATGGCTATAAAGTAGAATAAAACCATGGGCAACCAATAAGATTACAGGTGTAGTCAATTAAGATAATATTGATCCAATGGGGAAGGAAGTCACACAGTGAATGTACATGGAAAGAACAAGGACCTTTCCTGGAAGGAAGGGATGGGTCAAAGAGTTCGTAGTCCCCCACCTAGGTCACTGATGCCTATTTAGAATATCAATCACTATTGTTTATCCTTCAGGAAAGTATGTAGGTGTAGTTGTTAAATCTTTTTCTTGAGACCTGGCCTCAACAAATGTGCCTCCACCCACAGTTGTAATGTATTCTTATCTTCTGACTCCTTCAAGGGTCTAGCTCTGCCTAAAATATTTCTATCTAACTTAGCCGTCTGTTAATAGTCCCTAGTTCAGGTATTACAAGTCTGACTCAAAAGTCATTTTCTACTGGTCTTTGCCATCTGATGGATGGTCTGATG
Source organism: Dolichotis patagonum (assembly GCA_004027295.1). Lineage (NCBI taxonomy): Eukaryota > Metazoa > Chordata > Mammalia > Rodentia > Caviidae > Dolichotis > Dolichotis patagonum. The sequence continues at coordinate 17,367 of PVJX010002835.1, read as the reverse complement.
TGGTCTTTAGACTAATGTCCCCTGTACTATACTGCAAAGTGTACTGTGTTTCCCTGGCTGCATCCTCCCTTTGAGCTCCACTCCAAGAGTTTATACATTCAACTTCCTTTCTCTTTCTGAGAAAGCATATCCTCCACAACACATTTTTCTTTTTCCTGGTTGCACTAAACAGAGGCTCACCCTTAGTGGTAGATGAATTATCTTCTTCACATTTTAAAAGAAACTCTGATCTGAGTGTGCTAGGTGTAACTCTTGATACAGAGCATTGTAGCAACTGAGAAACAAAAATTATGGAGGCCCAACTAAAATGTTGTCATCCATAAGTGAATAAAACCATGAATTTGATAAACTTGGATCAATGATTACAGAGCATCTTCACTAAATTTCATCTACACCCAATTGTAATAGAAATAGAGATATAAAACTAATTTCTTAGAACAAATTTAAAGAAAATAATTTGCTTATTTAAATATTCTATAAGTTCCTATGCTTGCCACATATTTTAATGGCTATATATCTAAAATTGGATTTAGGAAATAGAAGCAAACCCAAAAGTTGGTAATGACTTCATACATGCACACACACACACACACACACAAAATTTGACTTAAAAAGTTGATTCTCTTGCCTTTGACTTTGTTTATATCAGAGAAACCATGGAAGCCTAAAATAAAGTATGTAAGTTCTTATTCAGTACTACATCACATATTTTTTGTTTCCATAAGGAAAAACTTCTGAAAGGTAAAAGAACCATCTTACTTTCCTAGTCCTTAGAGCAATTTTGAAAATATTTCTTGTTTAAAAACAATTTTCAGTTATACTCAGAGCTTTCACTTTTAGATTTTACCTGAAAGTTTTCATTTGACAATGACATTATTGTTCTAAGGTCTTAAAAAATTATTAGCTTGCTATATTTGGTAATTATAGACTGATATATAATATATTAAATATATTAAGAAGAAAATCTTTCTGAATATTTAGTATCCACTTTTGCCATCTTTGTCTTTTCTGGAATGAAATACTATAAACTAAAGATAGCTATTGATTTAATTAAAATTATAATATGGCTGAGTTTTTATATTGGGTTTGTTGGACATTGAGATCTCAGACATAGTCATTTAATTTCATAATAACATTTATAGTTTAGAGTTTCCAGAAGTCCTTTAATATGGAAAAGGAAAGAGATCCAAAGTTAATGGAAAATGTGAGTTCTAAAAATTCATCTGAAAAGGATGGACAGTAGAGATATGGCATGGCTATACCCAGCAAACCACACTGGATGGAATAAATTTAACTATAACCTTTACTTAAGTTTATGTAATTTGCCTAGTTGCTGTAATTTTATGCTGCCCTTAGTATGGCTCATGTACTCATTTTGATGTTACATAAGTTTGTTCTATCATCATGTAAGAAACTCTTGGTCAGGTAAAGAATTGGGCAGATCAGCTTTCTCAGAGCCAGGTAGGTTTTTGTGGTCACTCCTGTCAACTTTAAACTAACTCACACCAAAGAACTTTAATTTTTCAGGCTTCTCCCACCTCAACCAACTGGAAAAACTTCAGAAAACTGTTACCTTCTTTTATAATTTTCTAAATATTGATATTTGTAAATTTTCTACATTTATAGAAAGTATAGGATGAGTGGAAGGCAGCAAAGAAGAGGCCTTACAGGATAAGATAACATGAAAATAAACTCCTAGTGTTGGTGCATGAGTAGAAATTACACAGCAGGCAGGAGTAGTGTTGGCTCTAGAATTGAGGGAATTGCTATGACTTAAAGTTCCTTTGGAAACAATAATTATATAGGATATGCCTTAGTAAAATTGTGAAAGAAAAAAAAATTAAGCAATGATAATAGCTAAAATTTCTTGAGTAATTCTTATTTATCAGGTCCTTTCTAACAAGTTTCATTGAATCTTTATAATCCTACCTGGAGGGAAGTATTGTCATTATTCCTACTTTACAGTTAAAGAAAATGAATCATAGGAGATAAACTGTTAAAACCATACAACTAGTAAACAAAGGAGCACTTATATTTACTGAAACAATGTCCAGTTCTTTAATTCATATGTGAATGTGTAGTATACACATTCATATATACATTTATCTGTAAAGATATCATTAAATAATGAAACTAAATCAGATAATGGGAATGTCTTCTTAAAGAAAATGTTTTTTTTTTAGGTAGGGTAACAGGAAGGAACGGAGTTTTTGCCTTGCAATTCATTGAGTAGCTTCCTAGTCAACAAAGAATATTGGCCAGTGTAACAAAATGGTATGCCTAAAAGAAAAGAAAACAATACTTTGAGATTCGAAGATGACAATATTCATAAAAACCTTTCCAGGAAAACTAAGAACAGAATTTGGTTGTTAGACAATTCTTTTGTGCTTCATTGATATTCAGCATTAACTGGATTGAGCTACTCTTTCTTTACTGATGTCAGTTTATTATTATTGGAGCTGATTTTCCCTTTTCATTTGTGCACACTTCAATACATATTCCAAAATGAAATTGTGATATAGGGATGTATTGTAAAGGAACATTATGAGAAGTAGAAATCTAGTAAGGTCATTGAAGATCCAGTTATTAGGAGACATTATTTGGTTCAAAAGAAGATGGAGAGAAACAAGATGGTGATCATTTGCAAAGAGCCTACATTCCTTTACCCTTCACAAGAGTAGAGAGCATTCTCATTATTCTCTGGCTCCTACAGACCATTTGTCTTGTTCAACAGATTGTTTGCTGGAAGATGATGAGAGAATAGATAACCCTCAGAGAAATGGAGTAAGGCTTCTGGAGATAAGAAAAGGTGATTCAATGGGCCCAAGATCTAAGAGGAAATATTTTTATTTTCAAGATGCATAAATGCAGGAGTGTTCCAGAAAGCTGGAGAAACTTCAACAGAAAAGTGATTGCAAATCAAGGTCTGCCACAACCTCTCAGGAAAACAAACAATGTGTCAGAGACTGTAATTGGAAGAATTGGTCCTAGAAACAGAGCTTGCTCAGGGAACCCTGGGTTCTCTATGGAGAATAATTTCTGTATTTGATAGACATGATGAGTAGTGTTTTCTATTAGTTTAAATCTTTAATATAGTTGTGTGGTAAGAGATCTTGTACTGAATTCAAATATTTCTTGGTTGTAGGAAAAGGAAATGACAGAGAGAGACTACTAACACTGGGTAGTCATATAAAATTAATTACTAATAAACGAATTTATAAAAGATTGATTATAAGGATGATTGTTCCCACTAATATTAGTAATTTTTCTAGCTTTATTAATTGTATTTCCAGCTATTGAGAGAGAGAGTTGAGCCTAGGCTTTGATAGTCTTTATAGTATATGGTTTTTGTGTTAAATAAAAATCAAACATCATTGTCTTTCCTACTATTTTTTTTAACCTAGTAAGTCATATCACAAGGCTGAGGATATGGCTCAGTGGTAGAATTCTTGACTGAGGCCCTTGATCTGCCCCCCAGCACTTAAAAACAAGCCCTGCCATTCAATAACTAACAAATTTTTTTCTGGTAAACCTTTTTTTTAATTCCTTTGATGGAAAGGCAAGGTTGTATGTCATTATAGATAATATTAAGGAGAAATGCATGCATAAGAGGCTACTTTGCAATTCTAAACACATGAGTTATGTTCCTATATAAGTTCACATTTAGGTCAGTTGATTGGAACTGGAAATGACTTCATACAAGGATTGTTAGGATTTAGGGCTTTAAATGCTATGCTGGCCTTTAGTGCTTTAAAAGCTATTCTTGAAGAAAAATAAAAGAGAGTAATAGTTTTCTCCCAATATGCAAGATTATCCCAATTATGCAAGAATTGATGGATATAAATTCTTTGTTTTAAAGGTTTTCCCCATATATTTTCTCTTAATAATAAAAGAATAGTTGAAAGCTTATTGTGTACCAAATGCTTGGTATCCATCATCTCATTTAATCCTAAGATTAAAGGATCAGATTTTACACATAGAAAGACTTAAATGACTAATTTTTTTTCTATTCAAATAGAAGGTGATAGAGCTTGTGTGGTGAATTTAAAATAGCAAAGAGTTGAAGTGACCACTTTCTGGTTGTGTTTTTATATCACTTAAGTGTTAGAGTAGTTCATTATGCAATATTAACAACTACAACAGCCAGTGTTGGACTCTGATACTCATTTTAAATTGTGTATTTCATTCCCTCCTTGAGAGTTTGAAACTGTTACCAGTTTTCTATGATAAAATCTAGTATGCAACTCAAGTTTATAATCAGATATATAGCCATTTATTTGGCATTCCCATAGTTGTGAGTTATTCTAGAATTTCCCTGAACTTGATTCTGTCTTTTAACAAATGAAAGAGTTGATATTTTATAAATAATGTTCAAATTCTGATTCACTCAGGCAACATTCATTATCTACTATATGGTAGGCAGAGTGTAAACTCTTATGAACACAAACATGAATAAACAAATTTTATCACCTTGACAATGATAGAGACCTGACAGAAAATAGAAGAATATGCATATTTAAGTACAATAAAAAATAAGAAGAGCTCACAAAAGACATGCTGGCTGAACAGAGTTGGGAAGTTCTGTGAAGAAAGGAGAAGGGAAAGGGTTTTCTGGGCTAGTTAATCCACAATACTCCAAAAGACCCCAGAGACTTGACAAGTTAGAGAAAAGAGAAGGAAAAGAAGAATCCAGAGGGTGAAAACAAAGATGGTCTTCTGGTGGTCACCCAGGAGAGTTTCTAAATTAAAATTTATGTTTTCAGTCTACTAGACTTTGACTTCAAGTACAGGTATTTACTCTTTTTTCCTTGCAAAATAATAATGGTTCTTACTCAAGAAAAAGAAGAAAAAGGAAGAGGAAGAGGAAAAAGAAGAAGAGAAAGAGGAAGGAGAGAAGGAAGAGGAAAGGGAGGAGAGAAAGAGGAGGAGAAAAAAAGTGGAATGAGGAGGAGGATGAAAGGAGGAGAAGAGGAAGAGGAAGAAGAAGAGGATGAAGAAGAAGAAAGAGGAGGAGAAGGAGAGGTGGGGGGAAAGTACCTTTAGAGAAAGAAATTATCCTTATTCCAGTAGTATTGATACAGTTTAAGAAGAAAACCTTCTCTATCTTTGTTTAAATAATATGACCTACTCAAAGGAACTATTTTTAACATTTTATATATCTTGCTCAATGCAGCAGCAAGCAATATTTCTTCATATAGTTGTGTCTTGTTTACATCCTTCATTTAGCCAACCAAAACTGGAGACTGCCCTGCTTATTGAGTTAGTAATCCAGTAACTTTTGTGCTCATTTACTCATTTATTTACTTTTTCTATCTAGTCTTCTGGGTTTGGGGGACTGTCTCTTTTGGAAGTGTTAGAGTTGTAAATCACATGGCCTCATCAGTTCAGGTAGAGGTAAGTCTATGACATGGGCTGTGCAACAAAAGTGTTCCCCTCAAACAGTAATCAATACAAGGACCCTGAACTGCAAGGACTGTAAGTCTGGTCAGTAATCATCTTTTCCATGTACATGGCCAGCCTTTAAAGTAGAACCAACACACACTCACACTGAAAAAACAGAATTAATAAATGAATATATACAGACAATGATTTCTAGAAACTTCATTTGATACCCCTGGTTTTATGCTAAAAACTATCAACCCTTGGACTTTTAGATTAAATATGCAAATAAACTATTATTTGTTTTTCTTTCTACTTTAAGGTAGTTTGAGTGACTTTCTGTCACTTCCAAACAAGATTCCTGTTTAATTAAATTTACTTTTGTATATGGGATCACAATTCGGTATACAGCTTTCACCATTCATATGATCTGCCACCACCCTACCTTCCTTCCTAACCCCCTAAGATACTCTTTCAGTGCAGTATCGGTGTTAGAAGCAAAGGCTTTCAAGTTAGCCAGGACTGAGTGCTAATATCAGCTTCACCAAGCACAACTTGCAGGATTTTGAGCTAAACTATGACTTCTTTAAACATGTTTTCTCTGAGAAATGGGATCATTATGGTGAGCATCTTCTAGATTAATTTTGAAGTGATTCATGTAAAATATTCAGCTTAGTTCTCAATAGATTTTAAGGTCAACTTAAATGATTATTCAGATAGTTATTTTACCATATCCTACACAGACTATCCTGGACACCAAAAAAATGTGAAAGGAAGACTTGTGCAACAGTTATGTTCAAGATACCCCTTTATTTTATTTCTTGAATCATATCAGAGTTAACTTTACACAGAATAATATTTGCCCCTTAGAAATTTCATGACATGCTCTCTTTGACACCCCCAATATACCCCAGACACTTGCAGGTCAGGGATATATGCTGCAATTTCTCCTAGGAGTTGAGGTAATCACTAGCTCATCTGGGAAAGTAGGTTGAATAGAATTCTTTTCCAGAAATTTTTCCATCATTCCCTTAGCATTGGCTCACCCAAACAGCAGACAAGCTGCTGTAGTCAGGGGTTGTGCAATTAGAATCAGGACATGGAGTTTATAATATTATTTTATGATGGTCACCTGGAGTTAACACAAAGAAATGCAGGAAATCTATCCACAACACTAAAGACATAGAATAGTTAGCCAAGGGCCTGAATCCCATAGCAATGTCCCACATGAGTCCAGATGAAAACCCAGAGCTCATGACATTGCCTCCCATGTGTCCAGCTGGAGGTCTAGAGCCCACAAGAAGGACTCACACCAGTCTCTTTTATGGATCTGTATTGGGAGGGTCCAAAAGTCAGCGGTGGAAACTAGGAAGTCTATGCCAGCAGGGTAAAGGAGCTGTGCTGATAGGTTTACGGTTCTACACTGGAGCAGGGAAGTCACACAACAAAGACCAGGGCTGTCCTGAAAAGCACCACAGCCATCCTCAGCGACACGGAGGCCCCCAGCTCCTCTGACAATAAGCACAGTTGAGTATGTGCCAGGAAGCCAGTGTGACGAGTTCATCCTGCAGATTAAGCAGCACACGTCTTCCCCTCCAGAGCCAGGAAGCAATGCTCGATGTAAGGACCAGAGCTCCTCCAAGAGAACCTAACGGCTCAACAGCAACAGTAGGTAGGCTCAGTAAGAGAGCCCTCAACGACTCAATGCATTAATGCAATAGCTTCTACTTCTCCACGTCTCCATTTATGCTGGCAACCTTCCTCAGGTGAAATATCTATGCTCAGCAGCATGGTGATTCAATTCCACTGGCATTAAGTTGACCACCAGTTTTTAATCCTTAACACAAGCCCCAGGCATTCTGCCAAATTGGCTAGAAATACATAGATGTTTGTACTGTGTACATATTCACTGAAAAGAAAATCAAACACATTTCTTCAAATTAGCATGCAGCTCTAAGGAAGGATGAACTCTGATTTTTTTCTACAGCCTTTGGAGATCTGTGCTTCACCAGATACATGACGAATATGTGAGTGCCCTTCCAAATTCATTGATGTAATCTTAACTTTCAAGGTGATAGTATTAAGAGATATGGCCTTTATCGGGTGATTAGATCATGAAGGCAGAGCCTCCATCTTTCAGGTTAGTGCTCTTATAAAAACCTGCAGAGGGCTAGCTAGCCCATTATACCTTGTAAGGATGTGATGAAAAAGTGCCATCATGAGTAATGAAATGGGCTTTAACCAGATACCGCACCTGCCGGTATCTTAATCTTGAACATTCCAAGGCCTCAAAAAATCTTTAGAGATGTTGGGAAGTGGAGATAGGACCTCATTCATTTTGAGAAGTATAAAATAAAATAGCCTCAGAAGGCTAGAGAGCATAAGGATATCTTGGCCAGAGTTGTTACTTGAAGTCATACACTATTATTTAATTAGTACTGAAATCCACTGTGATAGACTCCCCCACCCCTTTTTTTCTTTGGTACTGGGGAATCGAACTTACGACCTTGTGCTTGCCAGGCAGATGTTTATGCCACTGAGCTAAATTCCCCGGCCTAGACTTCCGCTTTTAACTTCAGCAGGCAAAAATAAGGAAATACAAAACTTATCTGAATTAGTCAAAACAAATAAGAACATTATCAAGATTCGCTGAAGTGTGTTTATAAATTTGGAATTTTTCAAAAGGAATTTGAAAGTAGCAAGAGAATGAATGGGTATTTACACATTCTGTGTAAATGCTGATAATGATACCCAGCACAAAGTATTTGCTATATGTATACATGGTGTTTTACTATAGCAACATCCATTAATAACTTCTTGATAGATAAGGCCATATGAATATAGTAATATAAATAGAGATGATAAAATAAATTCCTGAGATTTTCTAAATATAAGAGGTGGAGAGAGGAAGAGACAAGGAGTTATACTTTTGTTGTAAACTTGATTTAAATTCTATAGTGGCCAACCACCAGAGCCACCATAACCCATTATGTGTAAATGTTCTAGACAGTTAACACCAACCAGGAGCAACCATTAAATCTCTTTATGAACTTCTCCTTATCTCAAACTTTCCCTCCCCCTGTTTCTCGGTTCAGGCTTCTCTTATCTATGCTTGAATTAGTTGTTAGCCTTCCATTCTTATAATGAAATACCTCAGATAACATAAGAGAAAAGTTATTTAGCTTCCAGTCCAAGATTGGCTGATCTTTATGCATCGTGCCTCTGGTGGGAGTACCAGAGAGATGGCAAAGCCAGGGAGCTCATGATGGAGTAAATTGCTCACCTCAAAAGTCAAAAAGCAAGAAAAAAAGAGGAAGAGGCCAAGTTCCCACAATCCCCTTCAAAGACACATGGCCAGTGGCTGAAGGACTTCCCACAGACCCCTCTCCCTGACAGTCCCACCATCCCCCAACAGCACTGAATGCACCTTTTAGAACTTTGGGGCTCATTCAATAGCATCCAAACTATACCAGTAGCCAGTGAAGCTCAATATAAATAGTGTTTTATATCCCTAAATTTATAACAATACTCTGGGGTCCACAAGACATTTTTCAACTGCTACCTAGTCCTGATGATGGCAGTTAGAGACCTGGTCTTCTTTCTGGTGAGCTGTACCACCTGAATGTAGTGGTGGCTAATCTATTGCATTGTGCTGTAACAGGCTGTTTATATCATTGAAAGCTCTAAAAGATTCACTATTGGGCTAGGAATTTAGCTCAGCGGCATAAGCGCCTGCCTTGCAAGCATGCAGTCGTGAGTTTGCTCCTCAGTATCAAAAAAAAAAAAAAAAAAAAAGATTCACTATCACAGGAACAAACTGTTGTATTTCAGCAATCCTTTGGTCTTAAGAGTTTGGATTCAGTATAAAGACATATACATAGGTAGATAATTAGAGCCATGAGTAGATTTATCTAAAATAAAATACTTATAATAGTTACTATATGTTACTGTTAACATATATTACATAATCACTATTATTAAACTGTAATAGTTGCTATTACCTTGTTACTTTTATTGTTGTTTTTATGACCTGAATCTCATTATCCAAATGTGGCTCATCTTTTATTCCCTCCTTTATTTTCTTGTTTTTAAACTATACTTTGTAATTCTCCTAAGGATCGGGTAGTTACATATAGTAAATTCAGATGTAATTCAAGAATACAAACATAAACTGGGCATGGTGGTGCATGCCTGTAATCCCAGTGCTCAGAATGCTGAGGCAAGAGGATCCTTGCAAGTTTGAGACCAGTCTGGGCTACAAAGTGAGCCCAAGGCCAACCTGAACTACATATGACACCCTGTCTCAAAAAAAAAAAAAAAAAAAAAAAAAAAAAAAAAAAAAAAAAAAAAAAAAAAAAGACAAAAAAAAAAAAAAAACCGTAACCCTGTGTTTATAGTCTATTGAAAGCATGCCTGTATTCCCAAAATTTGGGAGACTGAGGCAGGAGGATCGCTGTGACTTCAAGGCCAGTCTGGACAACACAGTAAGTTTGCGGCCACCCTGAACTACACAGCAAGAACCTACCTCAAACAAACTCACTGACAGAAGAAATAACTTGTTTTTCACAGGCAAGTAACCACAACTCAATTTATTTCTCTCTTTCTCTCTCTCTCTCTTTTTTAACAGGGGGTTCCTGTGTAGTTCAGGCTGACCTTCAACTCACTATGGAGCCCAGGCTGTCTTCAAACTTGCTGTAATCCTCCTGTCTCATCTCCCAATGAAGCAGGACTTCAAAAGAAAAAGTCAAGTTTCCCCAAACTTCCTCCTCCCTACAGCCATAGTTCTTTGTTCTAATACATGTAAGAGTAGTAACTTGGCCCTATAAGTAAAGTGTTATAGTCACCTCTTCTCATAACATCCTGTTTTTACCAAACCAAGGCCACTGGACACAACTTGACAAACTACCTTTGTTTTGCTTGCCCATTTCCATGTTCTGTACCACTAGACCAACCCCCTTAGCAACATGTATAAAACTGGAGCCCCTCCTTTATTCAGGGCTCAGTCTTTCGGGTGGGAAGCTGCTGAGCTGGTGCTAAAACCAGATAAATCCTCCTGTTTCTTCCACTGTCTCTCTAGTCTCTTGAATTCTGCAACACCAAATGCTGAGAACACAAGCATGCACCACCAGGCCAAACTATTCTTGTGTGCTATGTACAGGGCTTCAATTCAAACACTTTGGATGCAGTTGATACTCAGAAATACCTTACTGTTACTCCATTTCACAGAGATGAAAATTGAGGCATAGAGTAGCTAATTAACTTGTGGTAACTTTTGCAGCTAGAAAGTAGCAAGACTATGACATAATTCCAGAGCAGAAGGTCTCAATAATTAACTAATCTTTAAAAAACCAGAAATAGCCAGTCAGATAAATATTCCACCATGGTCCATTTTTCTATTTTATCTTCACCTTTGGGGACATAATTCTACTGTGTAAAATATACTAATTTTTTCTTTACCACTGAATATGAGAGGACAATCCAAAAAGGAATTTGCTCAGTCTTTCACCAAGTATTTATTAAGTCCCTACTAATGCCTGAAATGCTTCTAGGTTTTGTTGTGATAGCAGTGAATACTGTGGACATAAATCCATACCTTCATGTAGCTTATATTCTAGTGACCATAGACAGTTTGTTAACAAAATAAATATAAGTATTATAAAGAATAGATAGAGAAGGCTTACAAAGCAAGTTGCTTTTTAATTTTGTTTTGTTTCATTTTTTGTTTGTTTGAGTTTTAGGAAGCCATCAAAAAGAATAATGAGATGTCCAGTTGACTTAATGTAAAGTACTGTGTTGCCTATGTTGTCCTGTTCTGATCTGCTCTGTACTGCCCTCTTTTGTTTTATTCTCTTTCAAATATAAAAAAAAAATCTTAAAGAAGAATAATGAGATCTGTTCTCCACCATTACCCCTTTACCTCTGGTTTTCTCTCCACTATGCCAATGCTTGATGGGGAGCTAAGTACTATAGGAACCCACCTGCCATGATTTAAGAAATTCACACTAGAACTGATGCCAAGCTAGACGTGCTGCTGTCATGTTGATGCTACTCCTTGTCATCGTCCAGTTTAGGTTGCAGTTCCTGCCTACACAAACCCACTCTGTGCTGCAGTGCACTCACACCTGTATGAGGATGCTTCTAAACCAGAGCAGCTCTGACATCTCAAACTTGTCAGGAGGCAAGACACTAAACAGTAAGTTTTTTTCCCCTTCTTCTATTTTTGCATATATGTTTGTGCTAAAACCACAATAATGCAGAGAAGCTACAGAAAAAGTCATTATAGAAGTATAAAATCATGCTATAAAATCATGCTGGTAATGTGTGTATTTTCCCATGGATTCTCATAAATGACCAGACTTAAATACTGCAGGATATGGAGTATCCCCAAACAGAATAAATAAAATTTGAGCAAAATTTCAAGCATGAAAAGAACATATTTTTATTCACCAAAGGATCTATTTCTATTCTTAAAAAAAAATCTTCAGAACTTTCAGGTGGTAATAATTTACTCTAGTTTTCCCAGAACTACCACTTCTTTGTTCTTAAAACATAACCCTACCTGCTTGTCTGGTTGCAAATATCCCAGAAAACAAAAGCTAGAGACCCAGTATATCATGCCATAGCTGTAGTACAGTTTCGTACAACCTGTTTACATAGTCAGAACCCGATTGCAGTTTGTTCATACAAGGAACCCAGTGCTGGAAATGTTAACAGATGAGAACATTTTCAGATGTGCTCTCTCCACTTAGACCATCCCTTTCACTTGTTTCTTCTTCATTCAATACTAGGCAGGAATTATCACACTTCCACTGCCACAATTCTCTCCCTTATTTTAAAATTTATATTTGCATTCTCAAACTTCAGAGGAAACAAGGATCAATAAGGAACTCAGATTTATGTCTTTCTGAAAAATAATTTATAAATAAAGGTTATATAGAGTTATGGGATAGTGTGATATTTTGATACATGTGTTCACTGTGGAATAATCAAAACAGGTTAGTTAACATATCCCCTCTTCAAATACTTTTTGGTGAGAACAATTAATATTCATTCTTCTAGGTATTCAAAATATACAATGCATTAGCTGTAGTCACTCTATTGTGAAATAGGACACCAGAACTTACTCCTTCAGTCTGACACTCCTTACCTTTGACCAGCATCTCCCTTTTCAGTGCCCAACCCTCCCCCAGCCTACAGCAAATGGCATATATTCCCCACTTGTATGACCCAACAGTTTTTGATTCTACATAGAAGTGAGATCATACACTGTTTTTCCCTTGATACTTGTACTTAGCATAATATTCTCTAATTTTATCTATTTTTCCCCATCCATTGATAGATTCTTAGTTTGCTTTTACATTGTTGTTATTGTGAATAACATTGCCATGAACATGAGAGTGCATCTCTTTGACAGGATTTCAGTTTCTTGGATACATACCCAGAAACAGGATATTTCCTAAGACTACTTTTACTTTTCTGAGGAATCACCATACTGTTTTCCGAAACTGCTGTGCTAATTTACAACACCACCACCAAAATACATGTTAGTTATCCCTTGTTATCTTTCATATTTTTTAAAATAGCCAATCTAAAGGGTATAACGTTTTAATTTCATTTCTCTGATTATTAGAGATGTTGGACACTTTTTCCTGTATGTGTTAGCCTTTTTCTTTTAGAAGTCACTGGACACGCATAGTTTTGAATCCTTCTGCCTATCCAAAAGATTTTGATAAAGTAAGCTTGGACAAGACCCTGGAGTCAGCATTATATGTAATTGTGCCTGCTAGATGGCTCATATAGAAGTGGACAATTTGAAAAAAAAAATAAAACACATTAGTGGCCGCAAAATAATCCCTCAAGAGAAGATCTATATAAACTTTTAAATCTAGATACATTCAGAGTTGAATAAAGATTAAACTTGAACATTGTAAAAGTGAGCATTCTGGAGTGTTCAGCTGGGAAGGAAGATCACTCTAGTCTAATACCTTCATTTCACAGATGAGGAAGTATAGGTTTTGAGAAGTGCCTAAGGGTTATACAACTGATCAGTGGCATAAAAGGGGCTGGAAATAAGGTCTTAACTCCCTATTCTGCCCCACCCTACCTATTTTTCATTTAAAAATGTAATAAAATTAAAAGAATTGATACTTAAAAGTCATTATAAGCTTTTAACATTTTATAGGGCTCTAGAATTTGTCTCTCAAAATATAGCTCCAGTCTGTTTAAGCACTTTGTTAGGTAACTAGAGAGTTATCTTCACAAAAGTGGAAAACAACATGGAAAAACACAACTGGTAGAGGGCAAGTTTTTCTTTGCAGAGAGATTCTAAACAATGATTTTATGTTTTAAATACCTGTAATTAGGCCCCTGTATATATCGGCTCCAGTTTCCTTTTGACTTTTCCACATGAAATGTTTCTTGTTTTCTGCACAGCAAGGTCAAATTGTGTCTTGTTGATACATCCGTAAAGAGTGCAATGCTTGTATCATGAATGCTAACTCTAGTTATTATTTTTAAGAACCAATTATTAAAAAAATTTTAAAAAACAATTATTATGTGCTTATAATGCCACCATGGGGGAAAAAAACCTTTTTTGACTCTTCTCCATTTTTGTCAAACTCTTCTGTAACTTTCTAGGAAAAACATCCATTTCAAAGTTATGCTATTGGCAATGTGGCAGGAAATTTATAGATTTTAAAACATGGCTGTTTATTTACATGTGGAAATGTACAAACATAAGTAACATATGGAACCACTATATAACTCATATAGGTCTGATTGCTTGAGTATCCATTATGCCAGATAATCTCCTTTTTAAAGGGAACACGGGAAAATAAATTTCACATTTAGAACTAGAAATTTGACATTATTTAAAATAAGGAATTTCCATTTATCCTGAAAGAACTGAAAGAACACTGGAATTGCAGAAACACTAGAACAGAACACTAGAGCAGAAATAACACTGGAATTGCAATCAGGTGATGTAAGGCCTAAGCTGACTGTTCTGCTAAAGTTTTAACTTTTATACGCTTATGTGCATAATGGAAATTATATCCTAATCTGTCTGATTATCAAAAGCCTCCTATGAACTTATGAATGTAGACTGATCATATAAACTACATGTTATATAGCAACTAATATGTTTGTTGATAATGAAAATAATATTAAGAACATTAGATCACAAAATTTACCATTAAATATTACCTATTTCTTGCCAAAAGAGTACAAATCTCTGTACAAGGACACACCGTTCCATAAACATTTTAGTAATAGTATTGAATCTGTGTCCACAGGGTCTCAGAACGAGCTCATAGGTGCTGTCTTGTTCTAATTCCCAAATCCCCTTTCCAGGCAGGAATTGATCCAAGTGCAAGGAGGAACAAGAAATGATGCAGGGAGGGAATGTGACTAGAGATAAATAATGATTATAATTTGCCCAGTAGTTCAATTCTTATGCACAAGTCCAAACTTAAGATTGCCTCTAAGAGGACCATATACTTCAAATTATTCTTTCTGTAACTTGTGAAATCTAATTCACTACACCGAGACAAATCAACAGCAGTGGTCTGAGTGCCACTTAGTCATAATCACAGAGTTTGGGGCTCTTGGAGTGCATTTTAGAGGCTTTTGATGTGATTCTGATATCCAAACATGTTTGAGAACCAAAGGTGTAGGATCGCATAATGTAGCAATTCTTATTCTCTGTTGCATATTAGAATCAAGAGAGCTTTTTAAAATTACCTATGCAGCTGTCTTATTTTATTGAATTGGATATAAATTTTTTTTAAAAAAATACCTCAATGATTCCAACGTGGAGCCACAGTTGAGAACAACTGATCTTGTTTAATTTCTTATTCTGGGAGGACAGGGAGATTTTCTTTTGAAAGCAACAAATAATTAAATATCTACAAATATACACTGAATACTCAGAACTCACAAATCATTGTTGAACATCAACCTACATCCATATGGCATAATTTCCTACTTTGAAAGCAATTCAAAATTATATAGGGCAGAATAAGGCAAATGCCACATAGAAGGTATTTCAGAAAGCTGAGAGAGAATTTGAAGTCTTTCTGAGAAATATGGCACATGATCCTTTATAACCAGAAGATGCTAACTTTGGAAAGCTAGTGAATTCTCAATCTGTGAAAGTGAAGATAATAACATGATTCTGTAAGTCTACCTCAATTCAAAGTTTGCTCTGTGTCTTATTTACAGTTTTCATTGCTGGACAAAATACCCTACATCCACAAGTAAAAGAGAAAATATTTATTTTATCTCAGTTTGTAGAGATTTCAGACCATAGTTAACTGGCTCAAAGGCTGGCATGGCAGAGGAAAAACAGACCATGGTAGATCAGGCAGGAGGAAGCCGCAGCAGTGAGCATCCCTTTTCCTTCATATTCCATCCAGGCTAAAGCCTATTAATTGGTGTCACCCACACCCATGGTGCAGTTTCTGTCTTCAGTAAATCTATTCAGCCACACCCAGAGTTATGCTAAACCAGTCAGTAGAGTGATCCACTACTGTACACCCTTAATGCAGTGTCACACACCAATGTTCCAGCCTTCTCCCCAAAAGCCCACCTATAAGCACTTGAGGCTTTGGGAGAACATCTAGATATGAATTATAACACTCTGTGTACACTCTGTGTACTAAAGAATTGTAAAGACTGTTCACCATGATAACTAGAACTCAAAAGTGTTTTGAAAGTAATATTGCAGTAAATAAGAGTAATTTTTGTTTCTTTTAACTTAACTGTTTCAGTTAGAGAATTGCATAGTTTCTGAAGATCTAAAATAAAGTCTATAAAGTTGAAAATAAAAGATTTTCAAGTGAAAAATTAGTTGGGGCTACTACTAAGGATAGCTCTGGAGTATGTGGCCTTCCTGAATATTTTTAAAAATTCTTTTAAAATTTTTGCAATATGTTCTATATTACTACTTCTTTAATCAGGAATATCCATACAGTTCATGGTCTTTGACATCTAACACCTGAACTATCTTAAAGTCTCTTTCTAAGTTTCTTTTCTCTAAATTCTTGTCTCATCCAATCCATTTACACATTCTTGAGAAATTAATCATTCTAAAATACCTAAGACATTTTAAATATATCATAAAATGAACTTTGCTATATATAATTTTATAGTATCCATTTATATTTTTCTCAGTTTCAAGCTTAAATTATTATTTGTTTATCAAAATAATACATGTAAAAATTTAACAATAAAAATATCCCTATAGCTCCTACTTGCCTCACCTCTTTACAGTCCAAATTTCAGCTCCCTAGATGAAATCACTTTAAACTTCTCTATATGTTTCTACTGGTATTATTCTACTGGTATGCTTATTCTTCTACTTCTCAATTTCTCAATATGAAACATTGCTTATTGATCTTCTACTCTCTTTCTGCAATAACTCTGATAGTTTCAATTTATATAACACTGGATAAGACAACATTCCCATATTGGTGCTTACAAACTCATACTCTGTGTGAAAAGTAAACAAGTAAAACTAAGCAAGTAACCAAATAATTGAAGAAAATTCTAGAAAGTGACCTATACTATGAAAAATAAAATAAAGAAGGACAAGTTGGAAAGGTCACATATCCCCTCCATCTACCCAATATGTTTGTAATAAAATGCTTGGTGTTTTCACTGGTATGACTTGGTAATTCCTAAGTACACTAAGGTGTATATTTTCCTGGGACTATCTTTCAGGTACTTTGTGACCCTTTATTCTGAGATAGCAATTGCCTTGTTCTTGCATTTGATTCATTTTTTTTCTATCTTTTTTTTTATTTAAAAGAGAATAAAACAAAAGGGGGTAATACAGAGCAGATCAGAAGAGGACAACATAGGCAACACAGTACTTTACATTAAGTCAACTGGACATCAACATTATCTAACACCATATCTCTAACTCTGCTATAGTTGAGCATAGTTTCAATTACAATAATATCAAACATAACACAATAGTATAAAGCC